>JARVZY010000369.1:0-33275 GCA_030686995.1 Artemisia argyi
TATCCCCAATTATGAATCAACAACACACAATAGCCAGCTTACACAAGTTACGCTTTCAAATCTATCAAAACAAAACCGCTATAAACAATTCGCATTCACGTCTAACGCGATTTTATCAACCATTAATATACAGTTAACAAACAAAACTGATGAATCTAACCTAACTTTATCCCCAATTACGAATCAACAACAGTTGACAATCAACTTACGCAACTTACGGAATCAAAACGAAACCGTTATCCAAAACATGAATCTAACCTAATTTTATCCCCAATTCAAATCGAAACCGTTATACACGATTATAACCAAATTTTATCCCCAATTATGAATCAAAAACACGCGATATAACTAATTTAACAAACCTAGGGTTTCAGATCGTAAACCTAACTAACTTATTCATCCACAAATCAAATCAAATCCACTAAATCACCGTAATTCATTATAACCTAATAATTATAAACAATAATCCGTTAAAATTACTAAAAATTAACGAAATGAAACAATTAGATAACTGTAATTACTAGTAAATTAAACCGACTGATGACGTCACAAAATCAACGCTACGAAACAAATAAATTGCTTAAAATTGCTAAAAATAACGAAATGAAACAACTAACGAATTAAAGCGTTAAATGTAACGATTAGAAGGTAACTACTTACTTAATTACGATCGTTGAGCCGATTGATGACGTCACGATGACGAGTGTATTCACGAAATCAACGCTGCGAAACAATTAAATCCGTTAAAATTAGTATAAAGTTAACGAATTAGAGCGTTAGATGTGAAGATTAGAAGGTAGCTTACTTAATTATGATTGATGACGTCACGATTGGGATGATTTGGGGGTGGAAATGGCGGGAAAATATTTTAATAAGTTCAAATTTTGGGGAAATGAAAAAGTTTGTTTGGGAGTGAGAGAGTGAGTGTGTGTGGAAAATGAGGATGGTGTGAGCGGTTTTAAAGTTGTTACAACTTACATGTAGTAATAAGTTTGTTGCTTTTAATAAGTTTTTTCTTGACTTGAATGTAGGGGTGTAAATGAAATGGGATAAGTAACGAGTTATTCGAGTGTATTTGCGAGTCGAGTTCGATTATCAAAATACTCGGCTAGTGAAGCTCACGAGTTTTATCGAGCTTTGATGAAATTACATTTGTACCCTTTTATATACATACATTTTGCTTAATTTTTATACAAATCGAGTTAAGTCGAGCTTGATATTTTGAGTATTCATAAAGTTAGCTGGAGTTTTATATAACGAGTCGAGCTCGAACTCAAAATATAAAGCTCGACCGATCTCGAGTCAAGTTTCGAGTTCGAATTTTAATATACGAGTTGAGCTCGAACTTGGCAGTACTTGGCTCGATTAAATCCCTACTTGCATGTACGCAATGTAATCTAAGTATATACGTGATTGTTTGCAATTTTTTTACTTGATTACTCTTTTCATTTTAAAATATTTTTTTTTTCCAGCAAAAAAGTTTAAGAAAATCATTTTTTTAATTATAAAATTACAATTTTACCTTTAACTAATTAATTATTGTATCATATAAAGTTTGTAATAATAATATCAAATAAAAGTAATATGTTAATTTATATCAAAAATTTTAATCTATTTTTAATAGTGGACAATCAAGTTAAGACATCTCATAACTTCATAAGAGAAATGTGAACAGTTATAAGGATTCTTATCACGACGGTGAAGACGGCACACTTTTCAGAAATAATAAAGGTGCATGCGAAAAGATATGATCGATTATGTGACATTTTGAGAGTAGTAGACTATTAAATAAAATAATGAATATATAAAAATAATTGTGCAGTGCGTGCAAAATAGTAAAAATAGCAAAACATGATTTAGTATCTTAGTTGTGATAATATGCAACAAAATTGAATCAAGTTGAAATAAGTCTCATGTTGTGTCACACTTTGACAAATTTTCCTAAAGATATAGGGTGCGTTTAGTTGAAGAGAAATTCTTTATTTTTTCAAGAAATTTTTCATAAGAAAATGAAAAGCTCGAAAACGCGTTTAGTCGCACTTTTTTCTAACAATTTTAAAAAAAAATGAAATTCTCATTTTCTAAATCTTAACTAAGAAATTGAAAAACTCATTATCCCATTCTCACTTTTTTCTTTTTCAACTCAAAAAAAAAAAAAAAAAAAAAAAAAAAAAAAAAAAAAAAAAAAACATACATCATTCTACCTCTAATCTTACGTGTCATCCTCCACCACCGACCGTCGCCGCCACCGCCCGCCGTTACCGGCACCGTCGCAATTTGAGGTAATCTTCTTATCATTTTTAAAAAGGAAAAATATAACTCCAACTAAACGGGTTTTCAAAATTCTCAACTGTTCTCTAGAGAATAAAAATTATTCCATTCTCAATGAATTTAGAAACTGAAAAAGAGGAAAATTTTTCTACAACTAAACGGCACCATAGCTTTTAATTATGTTTCATCGACATTTCACGCTGAAAAGATAAAACAAACCGAAACAATTTACATTCCAATAAGTATAAAACAAATAATTGAAAACAATTTACATTCCAATATGTATAACAAATAAACAATTTACACTCATACGACAAATAATAGAAACCTTTGTGACTAAGCACAAAATAACTAAAGCACATTATATCGTTTTACATACATTCGGTAGTTCTTTTCGGGGATAATAACAAAAAAGACATATCTAACCCGTTCATTTTCGTTTTAATATGTAGCCTTCATTTTATTTTGATATTAAAGCACAAAACTTTTAAATTTTGACATTTGTGTATATTTTGTAACCATTTTACCTTTACATATTTTAATCACTCTGTTATAAAAGGTAAAAAGGTCATGTATGATCAAAATACACACAAAAATAGAAATTCGAAAAAGTAGTGTTTTAGACTTTTAGTAAAAAAAAAAAAAAAAAAAAAAAAAACTACACAAAACAACAAAAAATGACAAGTTAAATATATATATTTTTATATTATCCCTTTTATGTTATGATCAACAACCTCCTCCGCCTCCACCTCCGCCACAACCACCTCCACCTCCACCTCCGCCACAACCGCCTCCACCTCCACCACAGCCACCGCCACCGCCACAACATGCACAGCCACAATCAACACCTCCACCTCCACCGCCATCATTTTTCCGTTTTTTCTTTTTATCATTAGAATCACTACAAGCAAAGATAATCATAGAAAAAACTGACATAGACACTACAATCATGCATAGCATGAACACGATATGTGAGCCTTCATACTTGGGAATTAATCCTTCTCTTTCGCCAATGTCAAGACTTATCAACCGAGCCATGGCAGTAGCTATTGGTTTAGTGTTATTGCGTGCATATGGTTTCAATTTAAGTATAAGAAGTTTGACATAGTCGTGAAATCAATTGCGTTGGTAGCAATCAAAATAGACTTGTTTACAATAAGAAAATGTTATGGAAACTCCAATCAGCTATTGACTTCATTATACACATGACTAGTCATACGTAGACAAGTCATATAGTCATATGTACGTCTTATCTAATATAGTACGGAGTAATTAATTCAATATTTTATGTTAATTATTGAGTTAATTACATAAATCGTCATGTGTTTACACCATATACCCACTCTTATTCTAAAAGTTTAAAAATTACACCAGTCGTGTTATCACTTTTGCATGAACCGGTCATTCGACCAAAGGGACATTACCTTTTCACTAAGTCTCGTCATGTGTTGATTACATGAGGCAAAAAACGTCCCTTTACGTCCATAGTAAACCACATAGACAATTTAGGCAACTGACCCTTAATTTTTTTTAATTTTTTAAGATTCTATTATTATTATTATTATTATTATTATTATTATTAGGTTTTTTTTAAGAAACAAAACAATAGGATTACAAGAAATTAGTAGGGAGTCTCGAAACTGTCTAAGCCCCAACACCTTTAGCAATAGCAAAACTAATCCTACTGAAGATATGAGGTGCAACACGCGCCCCAATGTCTTGAGTTATAGCGAACTTCTGGATCCGCTTAAGTAAGGTCATCGCATCTGTCTCAAGTTCTCTCAAAGAGGAAAATGAGAAAGGGATAAACGCATATCTCATATTCGCCCATTTAGCTTCATACTTGACACACATGCGTTTTGCATTATTATTATTATTATTATTATTATTATTATTATTATTATTATTATTATTATCATCAACACAAACACACTTTTATTCATCTTCAACCTTGAAATTTTTTTCTTGAATTCATCTTCAACCACAATCATTCTCATTCAAACACAAATTCAGCAAATCATTCAACCCTGATTTTTTGACGTAGTCGTGGATTAATTGCGTGGGTAGCAAGCAAGATAGACTTGTATACAATAAGGAAATGTTATGGAAACTCCAATCAAGTATGGACTTCATTCTACACACGACAAGTCATACGTATTATCCAATATACTAATTAATTCAATATTTTCTATTTAATTATATGTTCAATTTCTAATCACTTTCATACGTGAGTGTCTCCACGTACAAAAGAGAACGCATTCTCGTATAAGTGAGCTTGTTTAATTAGACTGACATAATGGAGATTGTTTTTTTGGTACAGACTTTTGACCTTGAGGTTTCTTCCCGGACGTAGATCTAGTTACTGGTTTCCTGGTTTTAAGGTTCAGACTTCCAGAGTTGGTTTCTCTTGTATGAAAACGCTGTCTATCCATGGCAGCAAGAGTGTCATTTTCATTGGTTTTGGACTGCTGCTTCGTATTATCTACATCCATTCCAAAAGGCTCAAAGTAGTGCTGTCACACTTTGTTAATTATGCCTCAATGTGTAGCACTAAATATTTGTACTAAACACCTTTTTCTAGTTTAAATTTTATCTTAACACAGATATAGAAAGTTAAAATATTACTAGGAGGGTCCTCGTGCGTTAAAGTAGTGGTATCCTATAATCAAAACTTTTGGCTAACAATATCATTCGATTATATACATTTCGTGATAATAACTTTACGCATGACAAATAATTTTTAGGTTATGACTTTATTGCACACTATCTCATATAAATATGGTAGAGTACTCTTGCATCGCAATGCAGTGGCTATACGAAAATGGTAGTTACTAGTATTACAAGGTTGTGACGATTGACGGTGAAATGTACTTACCAGTCAATAAATGTTGTGCAATATTAGTCGCAATATTATAACGTGTGAACATATATAGAGTTGTATACATTAGTTCGTGCAAATAAATGTTGTGACTTTCGGCCTTTTTTTTTTGGGTAAAGGGCCGGGTTTCCCTAGTGCATGTATTACTCCCAAATATGTTTCAAAGGATATGAGTAAAGTTTTACATCTCAATCCGTTACATGAGCGATAAAGCTAACATAATAAAGCAAACCTACTATCACAATAAAAGAGAGCCACTAACAATATTTTACTCAACATATGACCAAAAAATATCAATTACATTGACTCATAAGAAACGCCAAACAAAACCATGGTCATCGGATCAACTTTCACTTGAATTTGAATCGTCAATCGGCTCCATGTTCTCAACACAATCTTCTTGGTCATCTAATGCACTGTAGATGAAAGAGAGAGAGAGAACTATATTTCTGTTTTCAAAACAAATAATCTATTTTCAGTAAGGTGGTGTTTGGCTTAATAATATACTTCTTAAAAGCCTCTTAATCTTACTCATCCATACGCGGTCAGACATTTTGGTCATTAAATGCGTTTGTTTTTTTCTCGGTCATAGATAGGCAGAGGCTCAAACCTCTTAACCAACAAGATGTGAATCGCAGTATCTTTGACTTCCTTCCAGCCGGTATATGGTGTACATAAAACGGAGGGTGTCATCATGTTCGGAATGAAACGACGGTGAACACAATGTAACTTTTAGAAAGAATGAAAGTGCGTACGAAGAGATATGGTCGATTATGTGACATTTGAGGAGTAGTAGGCTATTAAATAAAATAATAAATATGTGAGAAAATTGTACAGTGTTGCATAAGGTTAAAAACAACAAAACATGATTCGATATCTTAATTGTAACAATATGCAACAAAATTGAGTCAAGTTAAAATAAGTTTCATCTTGAGTCACACTTTGACAAATTTTCATAAAGATTTCTGATTATGTTTCACCGATAGATTCACACTGAAAATATACAAACCAACCGAAACAATTTGAGTTTTTTATATAAATGGGATGGTTTTGAATTTGCTTTGTAAACATGGGTCTATTATAATTTTCTTGGTAAAAAGGGATTAGTTTCACATTTTGGTCCAACACTATTATAAAGATGGTGTATTTTTAACCCTACATAACGTATTTATATTATGTATTTGGCATTTTAATTTTATGTATTTAATAGCTTTACATGCACCTTTAATATTTAAATCCTCTTTTTAAAAAAATTGCAAATTTATACTAACTAAAATAAGTCTTGTAGCATGAAAGTATTTTTTAAATCTAAAAAAAAAACACAATATAATATCATATCAAACAAATATGTAAAGAAACGACAATGAGGAGGATTTGGGCAGCGCGGTCATCCCCATCCTCAATCATGATTACCAAAGTCCTCCCCACACTTGCATCAATTCCCATCAGAGATCTAATCAGGGCGCCCATTTGAGGCGCCATACTTCCCCAACCCTCTCGTAACCCGATTAGTGTGCCCCCTACCCCAATTAGTTCGAGTTTCGGGTTTCCTCGTCGAGCTCGGATATTTTGCCATCCATAGCTATGTGGCATATTTGAATATGTATTTTTTTTTTCTTTTTTTTATTTTTTTTTTCTTTTTCTGAAAAATAAATTTGCTGATTTGAATAGTTACAAAAAAATTACATATGTGGAGCTCTTTTTGCAGGTAATTTTCTTCCATAATTTTTAGAAATAACAATATTATAAAAAATGAAATTAAGACTGTTGATACACAATCTGGTGCGGGCTGGATTCGACGACTCTCCCTGGGCCGTTCGTCGTCTTCTCGAGCCCTGAGTAGACCTGTCAACAAAGAGAACCCGTTAGGAGTGGACCCGAGGCCGTCAAGTTAGTCTCCATGCGATATAGCATACAAGAGTTAGGTTTAGGGTAACCTGTTATGTTGTGTCAAGAAGAGAATCCCAGCCCTATATTTATAGGGCATGGAATTAGGGTTTAGGCGTAGAGTGGGCCGCTGTCTTCCGGGCCTGGCCCATTCCTGGTCCAGTCCAAACTATACGTCCACAAGCCCCCCAAGTCTAGTCTGAAATAGTGCATGGCTATGTTATGCTAGACTTAAGTTCTGTTCATGGCCGCGTAGGCCCAATAAAGCATGACAACATGGCCCATGTGTGCGCAATTCAGGTGTGCACATAGGACGGACTATACTGCGTGATGCGTAGGGATTGCACCAGGATTTACCTCTCAAGGGATCTTGAGAAGCTTACAACCCCCACCAGGCAGTGTACCTGATCGTTGTAGTATAGTATAGTGACAAGTACCGGGGGATTGATCGTTCAGCTATGAATAGTGTCGCTAGGATTAGAAAACCTAAATACTAGTTCTAAAGATGAGGGATGATTATTTTTGTATTTTTTATATTTTTTAGAAAGCAAATAAAAATCTCGGGTTTTAAGGATTTAGGCTGAATTAGTTGCTAGTCAACTAACCCAATACTAAAGATGCAATCAAAATAAAATACTAGAAATGAAAATAAACTAAATTAACTTAGGTTGTATGCAATAAGTGGAGAAATTGTGTTTACTTAGATTTCACTACTCCCTAGATATCTTTTACACGTTAATTACTTGTTATATTTGCGTGGATGACGGATTGTATTCCTTAATACCATTCATGGGGTGGCGCACTTAACTCCCCAATCCTATGAGTGCCTACTTCACTCCTATGTCAAGCCGGCTAAGAAGCTCCTAACATGGGATCATTAGAATTTACTCATGCATTAAATACAACCAATAAAACCTAGTGCACGTCAGTTCATGTTTCCTAAGACGTTCAAGCATGTTACCATTTGGAGATCTGTCAGTTTTCTTAAGCCTAACGTCGAAATCATTCATCATATACAACCATAAACAAGTAATCAACACATAATTAACATCTAGATTTCATTAGATCTAAGCAAACACAAGATAGATCTAGCCTAGCATGATGGAATTAAGACAAGAACAAGATATAGACAAACAACACATAGACATATTGATTGAATTAGAAGAACACGTATCTCAATTACACATGAAAGGGTTCAAGGGCTGAAAACCCTTGAAAAACCTGTAAAATTCATAATAGGTTCGGCCTCTAGGGTTTCTCCAAAACTCCTTTTTTTGTGAATGAAAATTAGAAAACTATATATAGGAAATTGAGGCTGACGGCGTCAAGACCAAATAGGTGACGCCGTCATCTCGCCGCCAAATATTTCTTGGACTGCCTTGATCTACATCTGACGCCATCATGTGTTATGGTCTTCCAGGCCGTCACGTCTTTTACTTTTGACGCTCTTCCTTGTGACGCCTTCATGTTTGTACTGGACCGTCATGCAAATTACTCTTGACGCCATCACCTACTGTTCCCAGCTTGGAAAATTAAGACTTTGGCCTTTTCTTCACTTTTATGCTCCAAAAACGTCCGAATTGCTTCCTTTTCCAGATTTCTCTCCCAAAGTACCTAAAATCACAAAAGGAACGATTTAGGGCAATATTTGATCAAATAAATTCAATTCCGGGCTTAAATGACCCCCTAAAAGTGGTTCATTTTTCGCCTCATCACTGCGCAGCTCAAATGCGACAGTGCGCACTGGTTGTCCCAGAGGCGCAGTCATTTTTAGCCCATTAGACTATATCTGAATCCGCGACCTTGTAGGCGCGTCCGTGGTGACCATGTTCCATCCTGAGTAACACCCGTTCTTCCATGACTGGGAGGGATGCGCGTATGTTAGGTTTCCCGCCACAGTGTGACAGTAAAGACCCCGTAAGAAGAACACGTAGTTCTATAATTGGGGTAACACTGACATTGCGATTATGAGAGTCTCACAATGGTGAAGGTGGATCTCGTATGCTGCATCCTGGGTAAGGGCGTACCTTTTGTACCAGTAGCGATGCAACATGGTGCGATAGAAGACGTGCTTCTGTGGCAGAGGTGCGCGCTGTGCACGACAAGGTGCGAACATTACATCCGTCTTTACAACCGACAGAGGACGTCTCCCCTGCGGCAAGATGGTGCGAATATTTAAATCCGTCTTTGTACCGGGCTTGCAATACCTCTTACGTACGATCTGCTTCCAAATATACCTGCGTGACGAGTACGAAAACAGTGATACATAATCTGGCGCGGGCTGGATTTGACGACTCTCCCTGAGTCGTTCGTCGTCTTCTCGAGTCCTGAGTAGACCTGTCAACAAAGAGAACCCGTTAGGAGTGGACCCGAGGCCGTAGCCCCGGGATCCACCTCCGACGGTCAAGTTAGTCTCCATGCGATATAGCATATAAGAGTTAGGTTTAGGGTAACCTGTTATGTTGTGTCAATAAGAGAATCCTAGCCCTATATTTATAGGGCATGGAATTAGGGTTTAGGCGTAGAGTGGGCCGCTGTCTTCCGGGCCTGGCCCATTCCTGGTCCAGTCCAGACTATACGTCCACAAAGACCTTTATTTACCATATGTATATCGTTGTAACTATAAAAATAGAATTAAGACCAGTTTTATAATATTATTGTAGCTATAAATTATGGAAGAGAGTTACCTGCAAAAGAGATCCACATATGTAAACTTTTTTCTTAATTATCTATAATAGCAAATTTTAGTTTTAAAAAAAAAAGATAAAAAATAAAATAAAAATGGTACACTACTACCCAACTATTAAGTTCCTTGAGCAATTTTCATTAACATTATGAAGCTTTATGGAGAATATGTGGTGTTTTTAAACTTATTCAAATATGCTACATAGCTAGGGATGGCAAAAATACCCGAGCTCCACGAGGAAACCTGAAACACGAACTAATTGTGCTAGGGCGAGGCACGCTAATCGGGTTACGAAGGGTTTGGGGAAGCATCACGCCCAAAAGGAGGCCCCCGATTAGAGCCCTGATGATGTGAGGGAAGGTGAGACATCTTCTTTTGTGCGAGTGCGGTACGGTTTTTTCCGCACTGCCCAAGAAAAGAGGTGGGGATCGGTTCGACAGGGAACTTGGATGAATGGGATTTGAGGAGCCTTGTGGCTCTATGTTATTAGTCGTCATTTAAGAGCGACTAAGTTTTATTAGTGGTCATTTAAGAACGTGTTTGTGTTCGTGGACATCTTTCCCCTCCGCTCTTGGTTACCAGTAATGTCGTTTCATCTGGGTGGAACATGAATTTGTATATGATGATTGTGATAACATGACGTTTTGTCGGTAAACAATTTTTATCATTTTTGGTGATCGGTTTTGTGTTACAATGTTTGTGTAACGTCTTCATCTTTTGCTGGGGGAGGATTTGTAGGTGTTTATGTGTTTTGCTTTTTGGATTTTTCGTTTTCCCTTTGACCACTATTTATAGCCGATCGGTTTTGGCGTTTTCCTTGGTTTCCGAATCTGTATTTATTACCCATAGGCGCGTTTATAGGTCTTACAGTTAGGGTTTCTTGTTGACTGACTAGGCCTAGCAGAAAGTACGCAGGCTGGTCCTTCAAATGCCTTGGGAAGGAACATGTATTTGTATACTCAATACATTATCTTTTTGACACGTCTAGCGAACTGGGATTTATCCGCGCTTGTATTAACTGCGGAAGTTAACTTATTCTCTTCTTTATTTATGCTCCGCACCACTCCAAGAGTTTTTTCTAGCTTTTCGCTAAACTTCATGCTTTATTCATTGGGTCATGGCGGACCATGCACCGATTCGTCCCGTCTTCCTAAGTTTCTTGTGGCCCTGTGTTAATCTATACTTTTTGTTTAAGCTATACGGATGTCCTTTTGAATAGAAGGGCATCATGATTCATTGAGTGACGACTCATTCTTCACCTGTGTTTGTGAGTTGGGGAAGGTGCTGCATGTCTTCTTGTGACTTTGCTTTCTTTATTTTCTGTGTGGGAGCCGTGTCCATTGCTCTAGGTTTCTTGTTGCTTCTTCCCCTCATTGGTAAGATATGATCATCTTTCTCATCTCTTCTACGGATTCCAAGGTGCTCTTACATAAGTACTTTACCAATCCCGGATTGGATACTTTACTCATAAATTTTGTAATCTTTACAGCATCCGACACCCTCTTGACTTTTCTACTTTCCATCAGGAACCTTTCTGTGAAGTCTTCTAGCGACTCGTCCTTCTTTTGCTTAGCGTAGCGGATTTCGTTATCGTTTCTTTTGTGTCTTTCCATTTTTTGGAAAGTTTCCAAGAACGCCACTCTCAGGTGGCGGTAACTGCTTATGGACTTCTGAGGGATATTTTCAAACCAGACTCTGGCGGCTCCTCTGAGTGTGAATTGGAACATGCAGCATTGGGTAGCCATGTCCCAATTTAGCACCCGTGCTGCTGACTGAAACACCATGGCGTGGTGTTCAAGGTTCCGGCTTCCGTCGTATGGTTGGACATTATCCGGCATGCGAGTCTTCTTTAACAGTTTTGCGTTGCGGATGTTGTCCGTGAACGGGTCGGTTTCTTCAGGTATGTATGCTTGCTTCTGGTTATCTTCCTCCGTATCCATTTTTCCGACCGCCATTCTATTGGTTGGTCCCTCGTATTTTGTATGGATGGAGTGTTCCTCTCTTTTTTGAGGTCTTTTACGGTAGTTCCCAACTTTCACCCTTTTACCGCAACTCTGTTGCTTGAGACGGCTTCCGGGTTCTTTTTTGGGACTCCTTTCCTGACGCATTTTTGGTCGTTTGCCTTTTGGGATTTCGTTTTCTCGCAGATCTTGGGGTTGTTCAACCCTTCTTTTTCCACTGGTGCTTTTACTTTCTTTAGTTGCTTTATATTCAACTCGTTTTGAATCCTCCGCCAGGTTGAGTTGAGCTTGTGCTCCACTAGGTTTTTCCTGCGGCGTCTTTTTGGATGAACTTCCTCACTCCGGAAGATCGGTAACTGGCGGTCGTGACCGCTATCGTGCTCTCGAGAAGCAGCGCTAGGTGTCAGCTTGTTTTGACCTTTCAGTACTCTATCTTTTCCCATCGTCTTCTGCAAGGCAGGTATTGACGTGGAAGTAATATTGTCTGATTGCTTGCTCATGGTGAGTATTTTTCGAGAACGCAGTTATGTACGGGTGTTGGGTTTTATAATTGAGTTGATAAATACAAAACTACAAGTGAAGAATGAAGAGAATGCAAAATACAAAGGACTTGCTTTACAAAGAAGTTTTTACAATATAGTCCTTCGTAGTATTTTTGTAACCCTAATTCGGTGTTATATAAACAGAATACAGGGAATAGGTTTTATGTACGTACAAAATGTAAAACCATGAAAGGTGTGTGTGTGTGTCTAGGCGTCAAGTTCCTATAATGGACGCCTAGGGTTTGTAAGTTAGTAGTTGTTAGAGATGATGATGAAGAAACCTTGTTTCAATAACATTGATGTTTGTTTAATTCCGCTGCGTATTGTATTCAATGTTATTGTTCCTAGATGATATGAGGTTTAAACAACCTCGAGCTACAACGATCCTACAGGTGGCATCAGAGAAAGGTTAGCTCGGTATCTAGGGATTACAAGGTGTTTATTGTCGACAAAAGCAGATTTGAAAAAGGTTCTGAGGTAATCGTATTGTTTTTTTAAGGGTATCGACTTTTGATTTGTTTCTGCTGACGATATGATATATTATGGAGGTTTGTTGTTTGTTATTCATGGTGTACCAATCTGGTTGGCTGATTCACAAACCTCGTAGTAATGAGTTAATATTGATTGGTCGGATCTTTTTCAATGGGTCAATGAGTTCTTCATCACGTGATGGGTCAATGCAATTAATTGGTCGATTACATATTTTAGATTACACAAGGTAGTCTCGATAGTCGATACTGATTGGTTGATTATTCTTTGTCGAAAAGGTACCTCGTGCAACTTAATCAATTTGTCGAAAAGGTACCTTGTACATATCTATTCTTTAATGATTGGTTGAATCACACAAAGTTACCTCATACTAATTAAAGAAGAATGTCAATGACAATATTCTTTATCAAAAGATAATGGGTCGGTGCTAGGCAATTCATAAATCAATATTTTTCAAGATGCATTAACTCTGAATTAATTGAATGGTGGAGCCCTTAATGATACACACATTCGATCTATTGCAATTTAATTCCCACGTAATTAATGGGAGTATTTAATTGGGGATTGAATTGGTCATTGATAATTTATTATCATGGGTCGGTGGAGCACTTTGGTTTTTTATTGTTTTAAATTAAGAATGGAGCTTAAAAGTTTATATCTGATTGGTGGGCTAAAGATTTGGGATGATCTGTTTGATGTTTTGAGCAGTTTAATTGGTCGAATAAAGCTACTGATGATCATTGGATTAAAAGTTTCCTTTTGCTTGTTTGATCATAGTAGTAGGTTACTACTGCTGATTATTTAGTTATTATACGAGGATATGGTGCGTAGGTCAGTTTGGTGGACCAAACAGCTGCTGCTCAAATTTATTTTACTGCTCGTATTATTCTGCTGCTTGAGAACATACTGCTGCTACGCTTTATACTTACTGCTGCTACATCAATATTTTGTACTGCTGTTCTCATTCTACTGCTAGTAAAAAATAAAGCTGCTGCTAATTGTACTGCTCGAAAAAATTTTCTGCTGCTGCGCTTCAAGATTAAATTGATTGTACTGATGGTTGTGACTGAGATATATTTATTGGTACTGCTAGTATTATTCGATATCGGGCAAAGTACATAGATTGGATTATGGCAGATTTGGAGATGGTTTACGCACACATGGGATTTTGGTTCACACACACAAGAAGTTGGTTTATGTTCTTAAAAGATTAAAGGCTCGTTCTTATTGGATTAATTGATTACGAAGAAGATTAATTATCATTTATTTGATGTTGTAGTTGAGTTTCACAAGTTTGTGTTCTTATCATATACAGTGGTGACAACAACTTGACGAATCTAGCAATGTGTGATTTTTCTTATGATGCTCTATGCACATATTGGCTATCACTTAAAGGAGTTACATTGTAGTGCTCGGTGTCTGATACGTAGGAATCGCCCCAGGCTTTACCTCAAGAGGGATCTCGGGAAGCTTACAACCCCCACCAGGCAGTGTACCTGATCGTTGTAGTATAATATAGTGACAAGTACCAGGGGATTGATCGTTCAACTCAGGAATAGTGTCGCTAGGATTAGAAAGTCTCCTAAACTAAGTCTAGAGGTGAGGGATGATTCTTTTTGTATTTTTATGTTTTATAAAAGCAATTAAAATCTCGGTTTTTGGAAGAGTGGGCGGAATTAGTTGCTAGCCAACTAACCCAATAAAATAAGATGCAATCAAAATAAAATGACAGAAATGAAAATAAATCTAATTATACTAATGTGGTGTAAACAATGATGGAGAAAGTTGTGTTTACTTAGGTTTCATTACTCCATAGATATATTTTACAGGTTGATAGCTTGTTACAATTGCATGGATGACGGGTCATATTCCTTAATACCAGTCGTAGGGCCGTGTACAATATTCCCTAACTCTATAGGATCCTACTTCACTCCTATGTCGAGCCGTTAGAAGCTCCTAACATGGGATCATTAGAATTCTCTTACGCATTAAATACAACCAAAAATCGTAGTACACCTCCGATCATGTTTCTTAAGACGTTCAAGCAAGGTACCAATGGAAGTCTGCCAGTTTTCTTAAGCCTAACATCGAATACAATCATCCGTAACAACTATAAACAAACAATCAACCCATAATTAACATCTAGGTTTCACTACATCTAAGCAAACACAAAAGAAATCTAGCCGAGCATGTTAAATTGAAGACAAGCGAACGATATATTCAAACAACACATAGACATATTGATTGAATTGAAAGAGTACTTATCTCAAATAGAACATGAAAGATTACAAGGGTTGAAACCCTTGAAAAAGCTAGAAAATTCGACCTAGGGTTTTCCCTCAAAGTTGCACACTAATGAATGAAATTTGGAAAACCATATATAGATTATACAGGGTGACGACGTCAAGAAGGAATTTGTGACGCCGTCAACTCACCGACTATAATGAAATCGTATTGCCTAGATCTGATTTTGACGCCGTCATGTAGGAATTTCTTCTGGGCCGTCACTAACAAATGGACCATGACGGCCTAGGTGACATCGTCATCTCCTATGCTTGAAAACACTCTGGCCCGTCACGTGTATCTACCACTTCCATCTCTTTTGTAACTCTTGACGCCGTAATTTGGAGACTCTTGACGCCGTCAGGTAAAGGAAAATTGAGACTTTGCCATTTTCTTCACTTTTATGCTCCAAAAACATCTAAAATGCTTCATTTTCCAGATTTCTCTCCAAAAGTACCTAAAATGACAAAAGGAACGATTTAGGGCAATATTTGATCAAATAATCTCGACTTCGGGCTTAAATTACCCCTTAAAAACGGTTCACTCTTCACCTCATCAAATACCCTTACACTTGATATTTGCTTGTCCTCAAGCAAATGCGCTTTTAATCTAATCAAAATACAAGTTAGGGGTCATTTAACACTAATATAAAAGTAATTACAACAAATAATCGTTCCACTAAAGACCAAAGACAAGTACGAAGGTCATACACTAGCACCTCAGAAATAGTGTTTAGATACTCACATCTCTCGGGTATAATAAAGTATATATCACAATATGAAAATGGAAAACATCTCTCACTACCTGTCATAGCAAAATAGATTACCATAGGCTTGGGAAAGGATCAAAACTCCACCACTTGGCGTAAGCACCTAGGATAAACTATCAAAAAGGTCTTTCAAAGGGTTATAACGTTAGGTGTAGGGATATGGAAAACACGGTTTTGTTAGATAAAGGCAATATTTACTGGTGGCGAGTTAATTATCTTGGTTATTACATGTATAATATGGCGTTGCTAAGCCAAGACTAGACTCGACTTAAGCTAATAAATCAAAAATAACAAAA
Source organism: Artemisia argyi (assembly GCA_030686995.1). Classification (NCBI taxonomy): domain Eukaryota; kingdom Viridiplantae; phylum Streptophyta; class Magnoliopsida; order Asterales; family Asteraceae; genus Artemisia; species Artemisia argyi. Next base: position 16,063 of record JARVZY010000369.1, read on the forward strand.
ACATAAAACAAACATAGAATGAAACGGGATGGTAGTCCGTATTTTTTTTTAAATGTTTTTATTATTTTTTTGTGTGCATACACTCTTACCCTACCATCCAAAATAATACATCATAGGAAATGTAAATTCCCCTTACACTTGAATTTTTACATACTTTACAATAAACTAATCTAATGACTCGAATCAAGATAATCAAAACACTTGGAGTACTTTTAAGATTAACGCACATATGGGGGTAATATATGATGTTCTTCCCCATCACTCCATAACACAAGTACTTTACCCATGAGTCCCAATCGTCCCAAAACAATATGTACAAGATATGACTCGACTTAGCAACCATGTAATCAATTAGATAATTAACTAAGGGTTTAAACAAAGAACAATAATGCACTAAAGATGAGTGCATACAAGGAAAGCTAAGGCGATTTGGTTGCACATTTGAGTGGGTTGTAACAAATTCTTCCTTTAAGTAAGATGCTTAAAGTTAGAAACGAAAAGATAGGCTCGGAGGGGTGTACTAAGGGTTTCGTGTACTAAAAATGAGTACAACGCTAAGGTGTGGGAAAATTAATTAACTTTACTAGCCAAGTAATATGACTTAAATGGTCAAGTAATTATGATACGGGTTTAACACAAGGGTGATCCTAATGCCTCTTATCATGTAGTAAATCCTACTACACGAATGTAGTCTCACTAGCGGCCTCGGGATGCATCACTAACGCAAGTTCTAGAATCTAAATGCTACCGGTACACTCATAAGCACTAATAGTAAATGCTTTTCCTATCAAATCTAAAGGCGAACCTCACATATTTGGGTGGAAAATTTTTCTGAATGGTACGGTTTTGTGCTAGTCATACAACTCCTATCCATGAGACGCTTGCTAAGGCTAAAGTTTCACTCCTAAATGTTGTAAAAAAATTTAAATTTGGTGCTAAAATTACACTAACAAGTATTTCTCTTAGTTTTATTACACACCTACAATCAAACAAACAAACTCAAGTGCAATAGTATCCTATAAGGTATCATCATTTACCCTCCCCTTACACTTAGGATGAACATTGTCGCAAATGTTCAATTAAAGAATGTAAAAGTGAAATAGGTAAACTAATGAAAGCAAATACTCCCCTGATTCGTTCGGTGTGGATAGTGTGGTAACAAGGTTAGATCTTCCTCCAAGAAAATGAACATTCAAAGCTTCCCTTCCAGAAAAAAAATCATCTTCTTGTCATATATAACCTGTTAAACCTGAGAAAACAAACAAGGCAACCTCGCCTAAAATCGGCGGCAATCTATATATACTAACAAATCCTAGAAAACAAATTAAGATATAATGCTTGTGGAATGAATGTTTGCAGATTTCTTGGAGTTTATAAAACTAAAGAATTAACAAAAACTTTAAGACTCCGTTAGAAAAACAAAACTCGCAAAATTTCCAGAATTTTACACATGACGCCGCCAGGAGTTAACTCCTGACGCCGTCAGAAGTGACTTGCAGAAATCTTTACGTTAAGTTTCCGGAAAATTTCTGGAAAAACTTATGTCATACTTTATGGAAAATCCTGCAAAACATCATTATGATTCGATACAAGCATTTGACTCCAACAAATACTAATACACATGCTCATTTAATATTGTGGCGAATCAAGATCAATTTCGTTCTTATAAACAATTTGGGGTTTCCCCTTACACTTAGCTTTTGCAAAATACCATTATATGAAGTTAAGACGAAGTTAAACAACAAGATAAAGCATTTTCACAATTTTAGTTTGAAACATGATCTACCAACAATAAAAACAAAGCATGCATACGGAAGCAAATAACATCAAACAATTAAAAATCACACAAAACATGGGTTGCCTCCCAAGAAGCACTTTTCTTTATTTACGAATCTTGTAGCTAGACTCAAGGTCATGGGCTATCCTATATGTGTGAGCTCCTCATCGGGGACATCTTTGGGATCAAACTTGGGTTTCAACTTCCTATCGGTTTTCTTAGTACGGTATGACCTCTCAAACTTTTCTCCATCCGGATCATATAAAATCATCTTCATATGCCATGATCCGTCACCTTCCTTAGGTGGCTTGTCCCACTTCCATTTACACTTATCCCCTTCTCTTTTCCACTTGTTCATCTCTATGTTAATAGGCATTACGCATAAGAACTCAATCATTTTCCTAAAGACTAGGGGATCCTCAAAAGGGTCTAATTCCTCATCTCTAGCTATGAGTTGTTCCACCGAATGTGTCTTATCGATGAAATCTTTTTCTAGATAGAATGGGCGTTGAGGTCCTACAAAGTTTCTTTCTATCCAAGGTCCATATCTAGATGGTCTCCTATTCATCTCTACCCAATGTGGTGTCGGTTCGTCCTCACAATCGTAACTATGCTTCCTAACATCATAAACCGACCAAGTATCACCCTCTCCTACCGCTATCTTAGACTCCTTACAATCTATCATGGCACTAGCGGTTGCTAAAAATCCTCTTCCTACTAACAACGGGCATGTAGTATCACTAACCATATCTAGGACGTGAAAATCCGCTAAAATAGTTAACTTTCCTACGTGAACCACTACGTCCTTGATCATTCCGACCGGATGGGCAATACTTCCATCCTCTAGACCAATTAGTACTTCCGTCTCCTCTAACTATCCTAGCTTAAGAGTTGTGAAAAGGGATAAGGGAATCAAGTTGAGGCTTGATCCTAAGTCGGCAAGTGTGTCGAAAGCTTCGGACTTTCCTATCTTACAAGGCAAAACAAATATACCCGGATCATCAAGCTTCTTAGGCAACTTGTTTTGAACGAAGGCGGTCCCATTTTTACCCAATTTAAATTTCTCATATTTTTCTAGTAGGACACTATAGTAGGGAGCACGGGCTAAGACATCAATGATGGGGCGTTCAAGGTGGAGCTCTTTGAATTCATCATCAAGGTCTTGTGTAGGAGGTGTTTCAACTATGTTATTGACTGGTTTGATATCAGATGTTTTATTTAATTGGTCCTTTTGAAGAATTTGGGTTTGCTTGAAACACGTGCTCATTGATTTGACCGAGTAGTATTGTGGACAAGAAGTAGGGGACGAAACCGATGATATGGCATTAACGTTTAGTTTTGGGTTCTTGACCGTGTCGCTTGGGAGTGCTCCCATTTCTCGGTCATTGAGAACTTTCAACAATGTGTCGATTTTGGTGGTCATCTCGCTTTGCTTTTGTTTGAAATCGGCTTCAAACTTAGATATGCAAGCTTCTTGAGATGCCATAAACTTGGACATCAACCCTTCAAAATTGTTGGTACTACCATAGTTATTAGAAGGATTGTTTTGGTTTTGTTTCCACCTAAGATTTGGGTGAATTTTCCAAGAAGGATTGTAGGAATCATCGTAAGGGTTTGGCTTGGGTTTGAAAGTGTACCACTTGTCTCCCGCTTTGTCGGTACACGAGGATGCGTAGTCCACAAAAGCTTGTCCGGGGAGTTCCATGCAATCACGAGTGTCATGGGGACCACTACATAATTCGTATGAAGAAGTGATTTTGTTCACTTGGCTTGAAGGCTTGGGAGCTTCGTAGGATTTCATGAGAAACATGACTTGGTCCTCAAGTTCCATGATCCTACGGTCGGGAGTGCTAGAATTTTTCGAAGGCAAAGATATTGCCTTGACCGTTTTGTTTAAATCATGGGGATCATTCCAACTTTCGTTGTCATAGAGATCAAGATCTTCTATGAGTTCCCATGATTCTTCCGCACTAAGATCACGTAGCTTGCCACTGGCCGATTGGTCAATGGTTCGCCTTGTGGAGAGATCGATATGGTCATAGAAGATTTGGACTTGGAACCAAAGATCTAAGCCATGATGAGGGACTTTTTGGAGTAAGTCCTTGAAACGAGTCCATGCTTCATATAGAGTTTCACCTTGACGTTGTTGGAACATCAAGATATCATTTCTAAGCTTGGTAGTTCTCCCCGGTGGGAAAAATTGAGCAAGGAAACGAGTGGTGAGATCATCCCATGAGGTGATGGATCCCGCGGGTAACCGTTCAAGCCATTGACTAGCTTGATCACGTAGAGAGAATTGGAATAGGCGTGATCGGGTCGACTCTCTAGTTGTAACATCAAGGTCTATAGAATCTACGATTTTAAGAAAATCCTTGAGATGTTGATTAGGATCTCCGGAACGAAGTCCATGGAATGCACATCCGGTTTGCACCAACCGGATGGTGTTGGATCGCAAGGGGGACACATTGGCTCCTTGAGTGAGCTCAATAGTGTTTTGATAGCCTTGGTGGCTAGGACGGGAATACTCTCCTAAGGTTTGGGGCCTAAGAGATTGGTTTGCTAGTGGTGGGTTTTGTGGGTGGTTTTGTTGTGGTGGGTTGATGGGTTCAAAGATGTTACCACCTTCCATGATATCGGATGGTAAAGGTTACGAACAAAGACACGAAGAAATAAGATAGACTAAAGAAAACCTAAAAATAAAAATAAAATCTTACTAGAAAGGAATCTAGCAAGTAGACCTAATAAAAAGAAATCCTAACCTAGACAATAACTATTCCCCAGGCTGCGGCGCCAAAAACTTGATACGTGGGAATCGCACCAGGCTTTACCTCTCGAGGGATCTCGAGAAGCTTACAACCCCCACCAGGCAGTGTACCTGATCGTTGTAGTATAGTATAGTGACAAGTACCGGGGGATTGATCGTTCAACTCAGGAATAGTGTCGCTAGGATTAGAAAGTCTCCTAAACTAAGTCTAGAGGTGAGGGATGATTCTTTTTGTATTTTTATGTTTTATAAAAGCAATTAAAATCTCAGTTTTTGGAAGAGTGGGCGAAATTAGTTGCTAGCCAACTAACCCAATAAACAAAGATGCAATCAATATAAAATGACAGAAATGAAGATAAATCTAATTATATTAATGTGGTGTAAACAATGATGGAGAAAGTTGTGTTTACTTAGGTTTCATTACTCCCTAGATATCTTTTACACGTTGATAGCTTGTTACAATTGCATGGATGACGGGTCATATTCCTTAATACCAGTCATAGGGCCGTGTACAATATTCCCTAACTCTATAGGATCTTACTTCACTCCTATGTCGAGCCGTTAGAAGCTCTTAACATGGGATCATCTGAATTCTCCTACGCATTAAATACAACAAAAAATTGTAGTACACCTCCGATCATGTTTCTTAAGACGTTCAAGCAAGTTACCAATGGAAGTCTGCCAGTTTTCTTAAGCCTAACAGCGAATGCAATCATCCATAACAACTATAAACAAACAATCAACCCATAATTAACATCTAGGTTTCACTACATCTAAGCAACACACAAAAGAAATCTAGCCGAGCATGTTAAATTGAAGACAAGCGTAAGATATATTCAAACAATACATAGACATATTGATTGAATTGACATAGTACTTATCTCAAATAGAACATGAAAGATTCAAAGGGTTGAAACCCTTGAAAAAGCTGGAAAATTCGACCTAGGGTTTTTCCCTCAAAGTTGCACACTAATGAATGAAATTTGGAAAACTATATATAGATTATACAGGGTGACGGCGTCAAGAAGGAATTTGTGACGCCGTCAACTCGCCGCCTATAATGAAATCGTATTGCCTAGATCTGATTTTGACGCTGTCATGTAGGAATTTCTTCTGGGCCGTCACTAACAAATGGACCATGACGGCCTAGGTGATGCCGTCATCTCCTGTGCTTGAAAACACTCTGGACCGTCACGTGTATCTTCCACTTCCACCTCTTTTGTAACTCTTGACGCCGTCATTTGGAGACTCTTGACGCCGTCAGGTACTGTTCCCAGCAAGGAAAATTGAGACTTTGCCGTTTTCTTCACTTTTATGCTCCAAAATGTCCAAAGTGCTTCCTTTTCCAGATTTCTCTCCAAAAGTACCTAAAATGACAAAAGGAACGATTTAGGGCAATATTTGATCAAATATTCTCGACTTCGGGCTTAAATGACCCCTTAAAAATGGTTCACTTTTCGCCTCATCAGTGTCTCCTTGAAGATGAGGATTTTGTCAAGGGATTGAGGTCTACTTATATTTGTTGTTTCATATAAGTTTGGAGTCACGTGGTTAGTACCCAACATAAGACACAAGTGTGGGTTATTCTACTTCTTCATCAAGTGTTATATTTAGTTTTCTTCATCAGTAATAATTACATAGAGCCTACATTACTTCAAATGGTTAACACTTGAATTTCAGGGGAAGCATTTTATATAGTGTTTAATCATTGACGTGCATCATTCGAGGGAAAAATTTTTACTATTGCTTATTCGGTATTACTACTGCTGGTTTAAGTTTCTATTGCCTTAATTTCATTTTTAGTAAGCTTTTTGGTGTACATTCATGGAGGGTATTTTGAGGCATTAGAAGGTTGGATTAGAAGTGTGATATTGGTTCGTGGTGGTCGAAATCAAAGTTGCTTCTGCTTAGCTTCTCCTAGTGGATAATACAAAAAGGGGAAGATTTGCAACTTGAAGATTCTTGGTGGTACATGTTATTTAAGTTCACGTGGTGAGCTTAAGGGGAAGATTGTTTCATTCGTTGAAGATCAAGACGAAGGTTTTGTAATTATCAACTAGGGGAAGATTGTTGGGTTTTATAATTGAGTTGATAAATACAAAACTACAAGTGAAGAATGAAGAAAATGTAAAATACAAAGGACTTGCTTTACAAAGAAGTTTTTACGGTATAGTCCTTCGTAGTATTTTTGTAACCCTAATTCTGTGTTATATAAACAGAATACAGGGAATAGGTTTTATGTACGTACAAAATGTAAAACCATGAAAGGTGTGTGTGTGTGTGTCTAGGCGTCAAGTTCCTATAATGGACGCCTAGGGTTTGTAAGTTAGTAGTTGTTAGAGATGATGATGAAGAAACCTTGTTTCAATAACATTGATGTTTGTTTAATTCCGCTGCGTATTGTATTCAATGTTATTATTCCTAGATGATATGAGGTTTAAACAACCTCGAGCTACAACGATCCTGCAACGGGTCCCACAGATGGTGCCAACTTGTTAGTGCAAAAAGTGTGAATGGGTTAGAGTTGGGCTTAGTTCAGAGCGGGCCGCCCTTGGTGGATCATCCGCTGCGTGGTTTATGCACTAATCCTAGTAATGAGTTGTATTCCCTGCACAAAAACCGTTAGCCTTACCATTTGGACGGACCCCACGATTAAGCTCTGGTGCTAGAGTAAGTACTCATGTTGTCAAAGAAATATTTTTGTATTGGCATGAGTGAGAAAGTCATATCTCGCATGTGTGTACTGAGGTTACCTTTTATAGGTGGTCGAAATGCCAGAGTTCCCTAGTATTTCACATATTGTTGTAGTGGCCGGTGTGGGACCCTTGTCTGGCAAGGGTCCGCAACTTAATCGATCTGCGGACATGGGATCACTTATCCGGACCGTAGGACGATCCGTGAGCTTACTTCAGGAGTGTCGCTCTACGTGATCCGTTGTGTTTTTACGAGCCTGGGCCGTGCCCTGCGCATGGCTTGGGGTTTGGCGATGTTCAGTTCGTTTATAGGGTCGGAGCCCGTTTATTTGTTTATTGGGCTGGAGCCCAGCGTTCTAGTTGTATTGGGTCAGAGCCTTATTGTGTATAATACATCATCAATGGTCAAGATTAACACAAAACAAGAAAGTTTGTTACATTAAGTGGAAAAAAATTTCAAATCGGTACTTTTGAAAAAGTTCGTTGCTATTATACGGCTTAATCCCAATTTTTTTTACTTGATTACCTTCTCGACAAAAAATACACAATCATTATTATTTTGTCTCTCTTTATTTTTACAAATTGACAGTTTTATCCTTAAATAATTAATTATTGTTTTCTTTAAAGTTTGTAATAACGAGGCAGCATGGCCCGTGCGATGCACGGGTTTTGTTCACAGTTTTGCAAGGGTTATGCGTATTTAGTTATTCTATGCTTAGTTTTGATCAGGATGGTGGTGGGGACTCGATTAAATAAACGAAGTCTGTTTAAGTAAGCTTTTGCAAATAAAATTGTTTAACGAAAAAGGTATCAAACACATAACTGAGTATCATCATCGTAACGCATAACATGGTAATTCAAACACATAGTTTATGCTACAAACAACTCAGGTCTTTTCATTTTGTCTTTTACACCCAAATTGATGTACGAACGTCGTTCTATCTTCAAGTGGCACTGGTTGATTTAGACGGCTTGTAAATAAAATTTGTAACCAGGTATTAAACAACTAATATATTTATAGAACATTGTCTAAATATTTTTTGTATTTATATAAGTTGTAAGTATATTGGATTCTTATTCGGGTATAATGGTTTATGATATAAAGACATTAGTTAAGTATGATTAAGTAAAATTAGTTAAATAAATACACTCAATAAATAAGTACTTTCTCAAAAAGAAATTTTGGTTTTCCCTCTTCACCTCAAATGAATAGGCACACCTATTCCCCAAATTCCCGCAACATACTTGGAACGGGTTCCCCACAAACTAAAATTGGTAGCAATTATTGGCAACCTACGTCTGCTACCACAAAGGAGTCCCCCTTTCGCGCAAAATATTTTCTTCATGTTGGATCGTCTTATGGTCGGAGTAGATGGGGCATTCATAATTGGTCGATTTCAAGCAACAATCAACACGTGCGATGCACTTCGTTGTATATAAATTGTTGTTAATATCTATATGTTACCTAAAATTCCGATTAAGTATCTTATGTAAGTTTCTTGACCTTTTAACATCTTAAATAATACCATAACTTATAGCGAAAGTTTATATCTTTAGTATTTACATCAACTGCAACGTAACCTTTTAAGGTTATAAAACAATTTAAATATTTATTGAATGAAAATGAACACAATTATAAATAAGTTGTTCACTTATGTAGGCAGTTGATTAAATTGTTTGATGTACTTTTGTTAACTCATGAATATAATTCAATTTTTCAAGAGACTAAGCACACGTAATTTAGGTTTATACCTTGGGAAGATTGGCTTTTCTCTCAAATTCGCAGGCTAATACTCAAACTTCAGGAAGTACTCGAAGAGGGTTTACATTGGAAGTACTTCGTTGCATGTCCAAAAGAAGAATCATAAAAAGATGTGTAAGATTTTCACATCTAGAGACTTGAAATTCTTTTGAATAGATGCTAGGTACAGAAATGGAAGTATTATTTATAGTTGGACATTTTATGTAACTTACAAACTTTGAGAAGACTATTTAAAGTACTCATTTTGATTACAATGAATACACTTAATTACAAAAAGCATATAAAGAGTTTGGTGCAATTTATTTCTTGCAACTTGCAAGTATGTAACTTATCAATGAACATGAGGAGACCTTATTAAGTACGTACTTATGCTAGATACATAAAAGTACGCTTAATATGTGAGTTTGCCACTAATGCTCACATTTTTTTTCTAAAAGCTCAAAGCTCTTTAAAGCTTTAAAATGCAGATTTAAAGGTTGCTCATTCCAAAGAAGCATGTATTATCTAGCAAAGAAACCAGGAGTCAAATTACCATTTCAAAGAAAATGTGACCGAAACTTCGTAGAATAAAAAGAGATGAGTAGCTAAATCATATAACCAAACAACCCTTTCCTTGGTTAACTTAGCTTGTTGAATATCCTTTTGGATGATGGCACACATCTGGCATGAATGGCTTTAGAAACGTATATCTACGTGCAACGTTGGTGTACATAACCGCATAACATATGAATTTTTTCAAGATGGTGTGTATTCCAAAAATAGGAACTTGGTGGTGCTCTAATGTATCTTCAATATCGTTTAAATTTCTATTCAATACGTAAATAGAGGTAGGATGCATAAGATCCTAAAAAATGAAACTACAATGGTTTACAGCTTCACCATCCTAAACTGTTGCTAACTAAGCATATGCATAGTTTTATAAATCAAATATTGAATGGATAATTATGACAATGAGGTTATGTATATGCAGCACATTGGTGGCTGCAACTTTTACTCATCGCCTAATACAAATATGAAAGATGCAACAACAATGCGTTGCTAAAAAGAAGATATCTCATTTGTAATATATGTGGGCTACATTTTCTTGGTAATTTAGAGAATTTAACATTTTACTACCATCGAACTCTATACCACACCTCCAAGAACTTCTTTGTTTAAACCCAACGGTTTACATCTGATGACATTTTGAGACTAAATCCAAAACACAATAGAGTAAACATTATAAGAAGAATATATCTCGTCCCTATCACTCATGAGCGTATTCCTAAACTTAGCGTGCATTTCCACTTTCTGGACTTCGATTTTCCACCAAGAAATTGTTTGTGACCATACGTAATCTAGCGCACCCGAATCCTGGATCAAGTCTATACATAACACTAACATGAGAAAGCATCCAACTTTTTTAACAAAAACACAATCTCTTGCTTATCAGCTATTACAACTGTTTAATTGTTTATGTTGCAAGTCGTTTTCAGAAAAGTGACTACTTGGTGAATGAGTTGTAGTTAGTCAATGTTACCGACATAATCATGTGATTTTGATATGTGGTTTTGTATGATTTTTGTATGTCAAGATTATAAGTGCATGGTTGAATACTACGTGTCCATTTATTGGTTCATGATACTGTCGATAGGGGTTCATCAAGATGGAGAGGAGTTGATGTTCTGATTTTTAACACCGCTCATTGGTAGAACCATTACAAAACTAAATCCGGGTGAGTTCACGATATCCTAAACCTCATAATAGCTGATTGTTCACATAAATGCAATTATTTATGCACACTGAAGCACTTTTGGAATATAACAATGTATAAATGACAGTCTTATAAAAAGAATCAAACACAAAACTCAAATCATGCTATAATGTATATATGTTTTGTTGGTACACACGTTAAAGAAAGATTTATAAAACAAACTGATGTTTACTAACCAACTTAAGTATATGATGAACTTTAATTCACAACTTAAGTTTACTAACCAACTTAAGTATATGATTTATAAAACAAACTGAAGTTTACTAACGAACTTTAATTCACAGCTTTCGTGGAACGTAAACGTAAAAATGGTAAGTTCATTAATGCTTTTATCCAAATTAAGTATATGATGATGTTCACTACTACAAAAACTGGTTTTACCCACTACGAAATCCATGGGAAAATCAGTGTGAAACGGCCGTTATCCACAGATTTCACACAGATTCGTTCCGTGTGTAAAAACCCCGTGGGTAAATATTTTCCCACTAGAATTCCCACGGGCGTTGACTATTTTCCAACAAATATTACCGTGGATAATCCGTGGGTTTAATTCCCACAGATTTCTCACGAATTTCCCACAATTTGTAGTATCCATTTTCCACACATATTTTTTTGCCACTGATTTCCAACGATTTTCACACTATAATTTTCCCACGGGTTTCTCACGAAATTTCTCATGGTTTCTAGTAGCCATTTTCCACACATATCCGTGGTTTTTTTTGCCACAGATTTCCAACGATTTTCACACTCCAATTTCTAACGGTTTATCACAGATTTCCCACAGAAAAATAAATTTTTCCCAAACAATTATGTGGGAATTTCGTGATTAATCCGTTGGAAACACGTGACTAAATTCCGTGATATTTGTATTATAACAAGATTTTTAGACCGGTGCTTCGCGGCAGGATGTTTAGCGACAAAAGTACTTTAGTCGATTTCATTTGTTGTTCGCCAAATACCTCATTTTTTTTTGCGTATACCAGTCCCACAAATAGTATCTTAAAGACAACATGGTAGCTCATTAGCCAACTAAAAGAACTGCAAGAAGTAACTACATTCTATTTGTCGTCTTCGGTGGAGACCATGTACACCATCCTTCACACGTATATATGAAATACATTCTATTTGTCGTTTCGACCTCCCTATCTTGAGTCTTCGACCTTTGCTTCCATTTAAGCTAATTTTTCACAAAATTATGTCCTTCGTGCCGAATCTACATTTTTTTGGCATGTATTCCAACTTTTACTAATCACACATAAGATTAACCTTGATCAAGTTTATGAGTTGAAGAGCTTTCTGTGGAAATTAAGCTTCAAATCTGAAAGAATGAAAAAGAAAGTTGTTGATGACCACAAAACAATTTGTACCTATTTGAAAGGAGTCTTCTACAAATAAATAGTTACATTCGAATAAGTATTTCTTTACCTTGCTCCTCTGTTCATCATTCAATCTCCAATAGTGTGTTCTCGTGGTCAATACTTCTCTTAAAAAAAGTGAATCAAAAACTCACAAATGTATATAAAACATTATAAAATCATATGATATTAGGTACCAGGATGAATACCGACATAAAAATTAATTGATACGCCAAAAACTCAAACACTTTTGCTCTTCAAATGGTGTTATTAATAGTATCCAATGATGGTGGTTGAAGGGTTTGTGTATTTATTTGAAGGCAAATGAAAAGAGCAACATATTAAATGAAGGAGATTTGAAAAGAAGTTGATAACTTATTAGGCCTTGTATATTTATGTATATTTAAAAACTCTTAAAAGCTTCAAAATAAGCTCCACATGTACTAAATTCATTAGCTTAAACTACATATTTAAGTTTCTTAGCTTGTGACATTAATGCTCACATTTAATAGGGTTATGTGTGTGTATATATATATATATATATATATATATATATATATATATATATATACACACTATCTAGTAAAAGTAACATATTAATCTACATCAAATTTTCTTATCTATTTTTAATAGTAGAAAATCAATTTAAGACATCCTATAAAAGACATGTGAACAATAATATTAGAACGGAGTATTTTCAAATGGGTATTTAGTAAAGATTAAATATTTGACCTCCTAAAAATAAATTGTTTTACTATTAAACCTTTTGTTCATGATTGAAGAGTCACTAGAATTTCATTTGTTTCGTTATTAGGATTCTTATCACGATGGTGAAGACGGTGTAATTTTAAAGAATAATAGAGGTGCGTGCGAGAATATATGATTGATTATGTGACATTTTGAGATTAGTAAACTATTAAATAAAATGATGAACATATGATGTGCAATATGTGCATAATAGTAAAAACAGCAAAACATGATTCAGTATCTTTCTTGTAATAATCTGTAACAAAGTTTAATCAAGTTGAAATATATATGTTTCTATCTCGTGTCACACTTTGACAAATTTTCCTAAAGATATAGCGTTTAATTTTGTTTCACCGACAGTTTCACGCAGAAATGATAAAAACCAACCGAAACAATTTACATTACAATATGTACGTAACAAATTAAATAATAGAAAACAATTTACATTCCAATATGTATATAACAAATAATGAAAAACAATTTATTCCAATATGTATATGGCAAATAATAGAAACCTTTGTAACTAAGCACAAAATAACTAAAGCACATATGTTGTTTTACATAAATTCAGTAACACGGAGTAATTTTTTAGGATAATAACAGAAAAGTTATCTAACTTGTCTATTTTTTTTTGTTGCGTGTAGCTTTCATTTTATTTTGCTATTAAAACACAAAATTTTCAAATTTTGACATTTGTGTATATTTTGTGACCATTCTATTTTACCTTTCTTTAACCACCTTGTTAACGTCGAAGGGTAAAATGGTCATTATACATGAACAAAATATACACAAAAAACGGAAATTTGAAAAGTTAATATTTTAATAGTAAAATAAAAATAAGACTACACAAAAACAACAAAAATGACAAGTTAGATAAATCTTTTGGCTTTTGCTATTATCCCTTATTTTTATGCTAATCAACAAGCTCCTCCACCTCCACCTCCACCTCCGCCTCCACCTCCGCCACAACCACCTCCGCCTCCGCCTCCGCCACAACCGGCACCGCCTCCGCCTCCATCTCCGCCACAACCACCTCCGCCGCCACCAGCATCACCTCCACCTCCACTGCCACCATGTCGTCGCCGTCTTTTCTTTTTATCATTAGAATCACTACAAGCATAGATAATCACAGAAAAAACTGACATAGACACTACAATCATGCATAGCATGAACACGATATGTGAGCCTTCATACTTGGGAATTAATCCTCCTCTTTCGCCAATGTCAAGACTTATCAACCGAGCCATAACAACAGTAGCTATTGGTTTAGTTGAGTTTAGTGTACGTTATTGCATCCATGTCAATTTATATATAAGAAGTTTGACCTGGTCGAAGCAATTGTGTGGGTAGCATGTGTTAGAGTTTGACAATCAAATAACACATATTGCGGAAGCGTAGGATCAAGTATAACACATAAATATTAACTAAAACATAAATAGTAAACGTACCCGATGCACTTCTAATTAACCTTGATTCTTGTACAAATAGATCAATGATAAACCCCTTACCGTTTTGTTTATCAATCTCTTGATAATTACTAAAGTAAGTAATTACCTCGTTCTTGTACACACAAACTACCAACGAATAAAGGTTTGATGCAAGTAAACAAAACACTTAATTTTGGATTAAACCAAAATCGACCCAAACCCTTTGTGGGGTGTGAACCGATCGGCCAAGGAAAACAAGGAGCAAAGAAAAGACTTTAGGGTTTGTGTGTGTGCACAAAAGATGTGAAAGTCTAACCCTTGGCCTTGTATATATACTAGGTGAAACTTGGAGGACAAGACAAACATGGGTTGGGCTTCCCCCTTCCCTTGTTCGACCGGCCTAGGCACCCCCAAGGGGTGTTCTAGATCCTTCTTGACTCCTTGTTACACTTTAGTCCATATCTTTCGTTATTAACGATAGTTAGTCCATACGGTTAATAACTAACGACCGTTTAGTCCATTAAGTGTTATAAATATATATATTCAATACATTTAATATATACATATTTATTTTTACATTATTCTTGTTTGTAAAGTGTGCAATCCCGAGGTCTCGGGTTCGATCCTAGACATTTACATATTAATGTTTATACGTAACATTTAACAGCTCCCACTCGTATACTCATTAATAGTAAAATGACACTGGTTAGCGTCTTGCAACACTCCAATGCCCCTAGTTCAATCCGAGCTAGGTTTCCTGGAAAAACCTTTAATGATTCATCATTATAATTATCCTTTCATTACTAATACCACATTAATAAAGATGTGAGTTCCTTTATTAAATTTTTGTTTCTCGTTTCTTTATGATTGAACAAAATTACCAAAACATCTGAACGTATTCCAGATAGACTTTGGGCATGGCCATGCAAACATTTTGTCAACCCTACGAGGGGCCCAGCAGTATTAAACTTCTAAACAAATCAGAAGGAATAAATTCTTTCTTGACTACAAGAATAACCCATGAACTTTGCAACACTTCTGAAAACAACCCTTATGACTCCCTGTTACGGTGAGCGGTAGATTGCTTCACAAAAATGCACTACATCCATGACACTTATCTGGTATCTCAAGTCTGAGGATAACTTTAAATATGATTCTCACATTAAATATTTAAATCATATTATTGGGATAAATCCAATATTCAATTCATCGAATATCATGTGAAATTGGTATGACTACGCATCAATATACTTTCAAGTATATTCTAAACCAATACTCAAATTTGTCTTAGTTTAATGATATTCCCATATCATTAATCGACAATGGACATTTAGAATAATAAATTATTCATGGATCTTAAACATGCAAATATAGGATATATTATTAAGACAATGATAAATAAACATAAAACATATTTTATTCCATTAAAATAATAATTGTACATTACATCCTTTATCCAAACACTAATCACAAATGGGCATGAAACTTTCAGCTAATCTAAGTCCTACACCTTCAGCATGCTTGTAAAGCTTGGTGCCAGGTAGAGGCTTTGTTAATTGATCTGCCAAGTTATCATCTGTGTGAACTTTGAGCATTTCGATTTCGCCTATTTCGACTTGTTCTCGAACATAGTGATGCTTAATCGGGAAATGTCTGGTGCCTTTCATGATTCCAGGCTCATTGGCAAATGTAATTGCAGCTGAATTGTCACAATACATTTTAATAGATCTTTGAATCGAAGGCATGACTCCAAGCCCTGAAACAAACTTCCTAATCCAAACAACTTCCATTGCAGCTTCTGAAGCAGCTATATACTCACTTTCTGTAGCAGACATTGCTAGTACACTCTGCTTTCTGCTCCTCTAATCCACAGCTCCTCCATTAATGACAAAGACATAACCCGTCTGAGACTTCGTATCATCCTTATCACCTTTCCAAGAAGCATCGCAGTAACCTGTAACATCAAGTTCTGCTGATGGATTTCCCCCATAAACCAAGAACATATCTTTAGTAGCCCTAAGGTACTTAAGAATATTCTTCACAGCAGTCCAGTGAGCTACACCTGGATTTTGCTGATATCGACTGGATAAATTCTGAGCAAATGCTACATCAGGTCTTGTACTTTTCACCGCATACATTATAGATCCCACAGCCGAAGCATAAGGGACTCTTTTCATGCGTTGCACCTCTGCAGGTGTTGAAGCACAAACCTTGTTGCTCAAGCCATGTTGCTCTTGCATCGGCAAATATCCTTTCTTGGAATTTTGCATACTGAATCTCTTCAGTATTTTATCAATGTAAGCACTTTGGCTTAATCCAATTAATCGCTGAGATCTATCTCTATATATCTTGATTCCCAGAATAAATGCAGCTTCCCCTAAATCTTTCATAGAAAAACACTTTCCAAGATATGCCTTAACCTTTTGCAAACTTGGAATGTCGTTTCCTATGATCAATATGTCATCAACATATAATATAAGGAAAATTACATTACTCCCACTAACTTTGTGATATACACATGGCTCATCAAGATTTTGAGTGAATCCATACTTTTTAATTTCACCATCAAATCTTTTATTCCATTGTCGTGATGCTTGCTTCAATCCATAAATGGATCTTTTAAGCTTGCATACACGATTTGGGAATTCTGGATTTACATACCCCTCAGGCTGCGCCATATAGATGTCTTCATTTAGGCGACCATTTAAGAAGGCGGTTTTTACATCCATTTGCCAAATCTCATAGTCATAGTAAGCGGCTATGGCTATAAGAATCCTAATTGCCCTTATGTCAGCTACAGGAGAAAAGGTCTCCTCATAGTCAACACCAAAAGTTTGTGTATAGCCTTTAGCTACACAACGGGCCTTATAGGTGTGTACAACGCCATCCATGTCAGTCTTTTTCTTGTAGAGCCATTTACTCCCAACTAGTTTGG
>JARVZY010002998.1:0-89900 GCA_030686995.1 Artemisia argyi
GGTCTAAGCTTTTTGCCAAATTCGGTCCTCGGTCCGGTCCGGTCCGGTCCGGACCGACCAAAAACCCGAAAAAAATTTGCCTAATTGGACCGGACCGACCGAAGACCGACCGGACCGGACCGGACCGACCATATTCGGTCCGGTCTCGGTCTATGGTTTTTCCGGTTCTCGGTCCTCGGTCCGGTCCGGTCCGGTTTTGATCGGTCCGGTCCGGTTTTCGCCCGATGCTCAGCCCTACTCACAACCCCTTCTTGCACCTAAAAAGCTCTATAGATATCTATGGCTGTGGGTAACGTGTTGCGTTTAGCTTTTCTCCTCATTTCCTGTATTTAGGTTTATATATATATATATATATATATATATATATATATATATATATATATATATATATATATATATATATAAGCAAAGATTGAAAACTCAAGATAAACTTAACACTTGGGATGGTTCGAGCTCTCTCATTACTTTGTGTCCGTTATGCGAATTGCAACCTGATTCACATGAACATCTATTCTTTGAGTGCTTTTTTTCGCAACAAATTTGGAATCACATGAAGACGTATGCAGGGATGGGTTCTTCGGTTCCTATTTTCTCTCATATTCTGGATTCTCTTATCCCGATTGCTTAAAGGAGGTCTTCTAAGAGTGTTATTGCTAAGTTGGTTGTGGCGGCTTGTGCCTACTTTATTTGGCAAGAAAGGAATTGGCGTCTTTTTAAGAAGAACAAACGGCCGGTGAAACAAATTATTGATTGCATTAAGAATTCTATCCGTCTCAAACTCCTCTCGTGCAGATTTAAAAAGTCTAATGATGGTGTGCTGGTTTCTAGGCTTTGGAAGTTGCCTGATATGGTGTTTATCTAATGTTGATGACTGTTATGACTTGTTTATGTGTTATTAGGTGGTTGTAATTGCTAGCTAGTATTCATATGGCATGTCGTATGTTTTAGAGGTGGTTCACGCTTGAGCTTGAGCTTGAGGTTAATGTGGTAGCCAACCACATTCCATTGTACTTATTTGGTTTTTTGGGCCTTTAATATATTTTACCGGGGTAAGTCCCCCTTACCCAAAATATATATATATATCTCTATATTATATATAACTGGAGGCGTTTGACTATTTTTTGCCACATATTCATGGTCAATGCCCAGTCATTTTCATGTCAATGCCCAGTCATCACTTTGCCCTGCCATGAAATCAATTTGTAATTTCCGGATTGACATGTCATCATATTTATTTACATGTCATCACTTCAAATTCGTGTGTTTTTTTAATAAAAAAAACATTCATAAAGACTCGAACTCATGACCTGAAGTTTTGGTACATTAATAACTACTCTTACCACTAGGCATCCTAATTTTTGAGTTATATCCTGCAAAGCACTAAATATAATGTTCAACAATATTAATACCGTTTTTTTTCTTTCTTAAAACCTATCTCACGTAAAAAGAAACCCTAATATCATAATTCCATCAGCCATCTTCTCTAATGATACTGTACTCTCTAAAACCCTAAATTTTCCAATATACACAAACGCGTGTTCATCATAAATCAAGAAACATAGTTGCATATAATCAGTTATAATGGATGCATGGTGTATTCATTCGTATTTTTTTTAGGTTTTATCTATTCCTGCATATGAACATGTATCTTCTTTTCCAAACCCTTTCCTATGAACCACGTAAAAAACACGTATGTATCTTATTCTTTAAATCCTAACGATGAAATCCCTTTTTTTAGGTACATGGCTTTATGCATGTACATGCTCGACTAGACATTCAAGATCAGGCCATTGTCGAATTCTTGGCTCCCAAATAGATGAATGAGACAGGACACGCAGAAGCTGATGGTGATGAAAAATTTGATTCGAAGAAGACGAAGGTATGTTTTTATATACATGTATTCAAATTTTTGTTTTGTAACTTTATTTTGATCTCTTTTGTATTACAAACAAAAGGGTAGCAATTATCCTTACAATATACTATTTGTATGAATATGAATTGTTAATACAAATATCGCCTAAAAACGTTATTTATATTTTAACGATCTTTGCTAAGTTTTGTTAATGACAAAGTACAAACTTTAGATTGTAGTAAAACATCATTTTAGTTTAAGTCTTGTATAACTAGTCTTTACATTTCTTTTTAAACTTAACATTGTTTTTATTTCCTTAACAAGAAAGTATTTCTTTAATAAGAAAGTGTCACATCTCATCAATGTGCATTTATGGTAAGTTTATGTGTTTGACTATCCATGAAGTTCTTACACACTTTGGAAGTATTCCATGTTTGGTACAATGCATGTTGACTAGTAATTAGTAGATGTGACATTGCATGTTTATGTGTTTGACTATCCATGAAGTTCTTACACACTTTGGAAGTATTCCATGTTTGGTGCAATGCATGTTGACTAGTATTTAGTAGATGTGACATTGTTTGTTTTGGAGTGATTTATTGTAAGTTTGGTTGAACAGTTCTGGCGGACCCTTGGAGGAACACGGGCGGACCCCTTCTGAAGGTACCGCCGTGTCCGCCAGACTGCTGACTTCCTTTGGTATAAATACCAAAGGACTTGCAAGAAATCCATCATCACTTAGAGTCATATTTTACACATATTCTCTCATTATACTCAGTAGCTACTAACTTGTGTGATTCTCTTATGTAGCAAAGGAGTTCACATATTCATCTAAGAAGTCACAAGTTTCAACTCTAAGTTGCAAGACTTGTTAGCTTTGTTGTGTATAGACTTTGGTAGTTTATACTTCATGTGTATCTTGTATAGAAGTGATCGGTTAGTATTTTAGGCCTCAAAATACATAGTGTGTCGGGAGTTGTTGTACCCTTGTAAAAGAACTAACGGGAGTGGTTGTACCCTTGGAAAAGAACTCGACATCTAGCTTTGTGTCGGTAAAAGTGTAAGCGACAAACAGGAGTGGTTGAACCCATGTAAAAGAACTCGACATCTAGCTTAGTGTCGGTAAAAGTGTAAGCGACGAATGGGAGTGGTTGTACCCTTGTAAAAGAACTCGACATCTAGCTTAGTGTCGGTAAAAGTGTAAGCGACATTGTAAAGGTTTTCTCCGCCGGTGAAAGGAGCTTGTTGATTAGTGCTTATAACTCTCGAGTTGGAAACTCGGGGCGTGGATGTAGGGCAAGGAAAAAGAGTCCTTGTAGCCGAACCACGATAAACAATCGTGTTGTGGTTTGATCGTTTCTTTCTTTATCTTTGCTTATTACATATTGTCTTTAGTTAGATTTGCTAATCACACGTAAAGCTTTTCCAAGAAGTAAACAAGTAAAGTTATGTTTATATCCTTAAACAAACGTAAAGCTTTTCAAAGAACTAAAACAAGTAAAGTTAGGATTGCTATTTACTCGTAAAGCTTTCTCAAGGAATTGAACATATAATGTTGTGTTTATATCTTTAAATAAACGTAAAGTTTTTTAAAAGATAATCAAGCTAAAAAGGATTGAAAAAGCGGTAAACTATTCAACCCCCCTTCTTGTTTTCCACATGAATTATGACATAATAGTGGCTCAATCTGTTTCCATGGCTTTCACAACAGAAAGTTATCTAACATTCTTCGCTATTGAACAATCAGGTACAGTTGCCTCTGATGGACTTACGTACGCAACAGTCATGTCTAGAGGCCATGCTAAGGTTCCTCCACCGGCCGCTAACACTTGGCTGGGTCGTCTCCCACGTACACCTGCAACGTGTACAGGTTTCCTTCATACACATGGCCAATGTCATTACCGAATATATTTTACAGCATGTATGTTCCGTTAGATGTTTAAAAAATTGTTATTTGTCTGATGTAGGACCACCTGTAGAGTACAAACCCTTTGGGCCTTGCAACTGTATCTGCCGCTTTTGTCACGCGCTGTTCTGGTACGAAGAAAGGCTGGCCATACTTTGGCTTAATTGAGATTAGTTAACTAACATGTATTCTTTTTGTTAAGGAATTAGACTGTGAGTCAATACCTGCTGGCTTACTACATGACACGGTTAAGGAAACAAATGTTGTAACCTTTGAAATAATAGAAAAGAATTTGGGGTCACTGTCCGTCACATAGTCGAAGAAGAAATAAAGGTTGCCCATTTCTTTAAACATTTATGTGAACTCCTACTCACTGCATATCGCATTTGTCATACTTAAAATTTTCCAATTCTCATGTATTGAAACTTGGAAAGCTGAATTGAGGCATACTTAATAACTTCTTATGCTCTTATACATATCCGACTCTCGAGTATATCAATCTAGGTGACTGTAATCAAGTATGTGACCATTGCGGTGCTCTTTCTGGGAATGACGAGTGGCTGCACTTACATTCCAAAGGTCGTGCAGTTCCAGTGGGAATTCATTAGCCACTATTGAGTCCTGCAAGCAGTTGTTGCTATAGGTATTAATTGTACGCCCCCTAGATTTATTGGAGGTCTGATACAAGTTTGTGTTTATCTATATATATCCTCTTAGTTTTGTTGTCTTTTTGATATCGTAATACTCTGAGCCTCTGCAGTATGCGGCTTATTTCCAAGTTCATACGCTATTGGGCCGTATTCATTCTCAATCTGTCACCTTAATGAATCAAACAGGTTTGGCTCGAACGTCATACTCCTGTAACATGGATGGTATACCAAAAAGAATACCAAACGCTTATTTCGGTCAACACCTCTATTAGTCGATTATCCATATAAATTAATTTTTCAATGTATAAGTTGTGACCAAGTTTTAGGCTTTAAGCATATGTTTTTGCATGCTAATGTGATTACATGCACGACTATTCCTACATGACAGAAGGAAATTCACATCATTGTCGGATCCTTGAATTAGAAGGTCGCTATCTGACGAGGGGGCTGTACCAATGTCTAGCCGTAGCATCCATGTGTATATTCAAGAACATGTTATTGCTCGGTCTCATTGTTTTTTTTTGGTGATTGCCTTGTCTTATTTTGAAAACCAATAATATGATCCTAGCATTGCTCCTGCAATTATCAGTACACAGCCAAAAGTAGAAAGAATTAATGGAAATTCTTACAAGACATGAAGGGTGAGGATACGATGGGTGTATTTACTTTCTTTTGCATGTTTTTACTGTATCTACGAATGAAAGAACACACCAGCGATTAGGTGGTACACATAGAAATACTTTGTTTCACACATTTGCTAATTTTTTTGGGCATTTGATTCGAAGTTTATTTTGCTTCTCAGTTCTCATTTTTTCAACAATGGAGTATTTTTGTCGAGACGGAATGGAGGCCTACATAGGTGTATTATTGCTGAAATAGGTGCTGAAGTATGTGCAGTTGGGGGCTGAAATGGGTGGGTTTGGGTGATTGATTAGGACAGAAATGGATGCGTTTGGGGACTGAAGTGGTGGCTAAAATGGGCCAGTTTGGGGAATGAAATGGATGGGGAATTTGGGGCTGAAATAGGGGCTGCGACATGTGCATTTGAGGGCTGAGATGGGTGGATTTGCAGTCATGCAAAGGGGCTGAATAGATATTTTTCGGGGCTGAAGTATGGGAACTGAAGCGGGTGTTAAAGTGCGTTCAAACGCCCCTGATCTCTATAGGCGAATGTTTGAATTTGAAACAGGTGAGCATTTCATAACTGCTTAATACTTTTCGTCATCCGTTAGTCATCCAAATATTTTGGTTATAGTTCGTGTTTGGATCGACAACGCAATAAGTTTGAGCTTCAAAATGGGTTTACACATTTATGTGTTGCAACACGTTATGTGCAGAAAATAAGTAATGTTACAACGCATTAATAATTGTGACCCTTTTTTATTCACTATACTATCTACTGTAACTAATTATTCTTTTTTTTTAAAATTATAGGTACAAAATTGTGGCTTAATACCTTATCTTTGTCTTGATGTCAGAACATAGGAGAGCAATTGACAATATTAGTGATGTTGAGTAAGACATTTAACTTCTTGATATTGTTAATGTGATTAGTAAATATTTTATTAATGGTATATCATGTGACACGTTAATCAAAATTTTCGATTAACTTCTTAGGGATGACATTGATTTTGTATCTGCCATTTTGTATCCTTAATCTGTCACTAATGATTGTTATTGATTTTGGACAGATTTAGGAAACTCATTTAGGAATGTTAAAGTTGACTCTAACAGGGCATATTGAGCAAGTTAGAGGTTTGATTTTATACTAACCAATTATTTACCAATGATCTCATATTGGTATATTATGTGGTCTTTACTTATGAACAAATATTTAATTATGTGTATTGCGGATCTTGCGGTAAGCACCAGGCATACCTACATGTTCACACTTTTAAAAAGAGAAGTAAACATGCTTTGGTTGATTGCATTCAACAAAACCTCAGGATACCTACATGTCTTGACGGTCCTGACTTAACTGGTATGATGACTCTTTATTGATCATATGAGCTGCAATTTAAGCGAAACCAATCAGTCTTTAACTTTCATCATATTCTTTTATAGGGGTGCAAGCTTATCGCTACACATGTATTGTTGATCGAACTTGGAATGCATTGTTCCCCATACATTTAGAAGGCTAGAATACAGGATATCATGTATTTATAGAGCACAGCGGTTAGACATTGCATAGTAGCTAGCAGATATTTATAAAGAGAAAGTGGGAATGTTTTGTTCAACTGCTACGGTTTTTTATAACTTTAACTGATAAATGGAATACACGATCACATGATGCTTAAGAATATGTTGATGAAGGTTTAAACGTTTATTCAGAATCCGATACTCTTTGTATGCTTTGTTATTCTTTTTCTGGTTAAAAATTTCAGCTTCAATAAGTTTGTGTACATTTGTTTGAATATATTTTGTAAATGTTGCATTTATGTTACTTGTATAAGAATTGAGCTTGAAATATATAACGAGACGAGCTCAAGCTTACAGATGCTTAGCTTGAGTTGTGTTTCGAATCTTATGGAATATGTATTAGTGTATTAAATTAAGGCTAAGTTTTGCCATCATTTTGTGTAAATTTGGTATGATTTCACTCCGTTCTCGAGTTTTGAGTGAAGGAAAATGGAAAAGAATAGGAAAGGGAAAAGAAAGGGAAAAGGAAAAGAAGTGTTAGTTGATATGTTGTTAAGATAGAGGAAAGGAAATCATGTTCTTGAGCGAGAGAAAAAGGAAAATAACTTGTACAAATTACATGTATACCTTTTGAGTTTTATATTCATCGTGACCGAGAATTGAAAGATACTACGGAAAAGATTAGCAACATTGAAATTTCGAGTGTTAGGAAACCAAAGTATCATTAAAGTAGTCTAATAATATGAGTTTATACGAAAATAACCCTCAATGTGTGTTGTAGATTAGAATATTTGCAAGGCACGCTTCAACTTTCCTTCTTATAATGACTTTCTTGAGGCACTACACAAATTATTTCTAGATATTTGATCTTATACAATTACTTCCTAATCAGTAAAATGGGTACCATATATATCGACAAGTTATTATGGGTCTTTTTTACTATAGTAAAACGGGTTGGGTTGTATTGTGTTAAGTGGAAAGTTTGTAACACAAAGCAAAATTTTACTAATTCCAAAATCTGTAGTTTTCACCGTTTCTAATTAACAGAAGTGACATCACAAAACAATGGGAAATCTTAAAATTATACATAATTTACTAAAGAATAATATAATTTTACTATATTAGTAAAAATTTAATCAAAAAACCTTTATGATTCATTTCACTAATAACTCAAAATTACATTAAATATTTTATAACGAATTCATGATTTAAACTTTTCAAATTATAGAAATGTATATACAAAATTATCACATGTCTACTGTTAGCTGATATCATAAAAAAAGTAAAACAGATACATATCCCATACTAAAAAAATGAAAAAATTAATAATAAATGTAACACCCCCAATTCATGATGCAGCGGAATTCAACTTGGGTGTTACTCGACGGCACAACAGTCATAATAATAGAAAACGATCTCTAAACGAATCGTAATAAAAAGAGTTGTCATTCATATTATTCAAATGTATCAAAGTTTACATAGTAAGGTCCCAAAATGATCCATTGTTTCAAAACACATCAATATAAAGTCTATGATGTTTTTATCGAATGACATAATAGTTTATAGCCTTCTTCCTTCGGTACGTGCCCTTCCCGCTCCATTCTTGATTATCATGGACCTGAAATACATGCTTAAGAGGTCAACACAAAGGTTGAGTGAAATTCATAGAGTTTGTTTAAGGTTGAACACAATATGTTGGTAGTAATGAGTTAATTAGACTCATACTCATGTTAGAAAACAAAACAGTTATTATTATGTACTAAGCTCATGCAACCAATACGTTAACGTGTACCAATATCAATCGGCGGTTATGTTGCCCCGGTAAGTACTTTGCCGTCATACTTAATGTGTTCAAATATAGTGCATTCGTTTGAACTAACTGCTCAAACAAATGGGATTCGTCAATCCCAATAGGCCTATTCACAATACTCGCGCTCACTAATACAAGTGATTAAATGGTTCATGATGGGGCCTAGGATTGGCAAGGAAGGTACTTAGTAATAATAAAACAATCAGGCAGCATACAGTTTCAAAGCATTGTGTTCGGTTTATAAATAGCATGTATTCCCCCCAAGGGTTTGTAAAACATTAAAGTAATGTAATGTGGGGCTATGAACTCACCTTAAGTGCGATAGCAAGTAATGAAGGTGATGGTTTGATCGTGTAGGTTTCTACGAGCAACCTATAATAGAATGTTGCGACTTAGGATTTGTGTAAAGAATACATCGGAGTGCCTATATATATATCTTGCATTTAGTCCATGATGAGGTATGATGTATATTTGTAAGTCTTTGAAAGAAAGATTTATGAACATGTATGTTTTGGTATATCGTTTACTACCGTTCGGGCTAACATATTTCAGAAGTCATGTTAGTAAGCGTTCGAGGAGCCAGGACACTTTAACTCGTAAATCCACAACTCATCTCGACGGCTTACATAATGAACTCCTCACATGAAGCTCCCTACTATTGTAGTAGTTGATAAAGTATATAAATATAGGTTTTGATTCGAAAAGTTACATGTCCGATATTTGTATAAACTTAGGAAAGTTTATAGTACATGAAGATTGTTATTAGGGGTAGTTTTATAAGTCTTGTGTGACCATTTGTCTTGGTAAAATCTCATGGTTTCCTTTTAGATGAAGTAGATACAAATTACTTGTTCATGTTATCGCCAATTTCATTGTTTCATGTTTACGCCATTGTAAGTTGGTTTGGTCATTTCGTCATGGCCTAGCCATGACCTTTGGTCCTTGTTCCAAGGTCATGTTACACAACCTTGGCTCTAGCCATGGTGGGGGTCTTGGTTATAGGTCATAATACCTTTTATTCCTTTGAAAGTATGACAATAACTTAGTGACTTAAAATATGTAAATAGCTGTTAAGAAACTGAGAAATATCTCACTCAGAAGGCGTTTTCAAGGCTCGAGCCTCTTTGTTCCTGAAGTAAAACATGATTCCGGACAACTTTCGTGTTTTAACTTTTTCATGAATCGGACCAGAAAGGCCTCTTTTTGCGTGTTTTAGGTTCTGTCACAGAAATCACAGAAACATTTAGGCAGTTTTGCCGGAAATCTTTGGTAACTTCAAATCGCCATAACTTTTGACTCGTTTACTCTTTTTAAGTGGTTCAAATTGCTATGGTTTGCTTTTTAAGTCCTCTACTGTAATATGTAATAATCCAATATAAAATTTTTACCATTTTGATCAGGTTATACCAAGATATTCACTAGTTTGCTTGTTTTAGTAACTTGTTTCAATAAGTCATTACAACAACATCTTTTACTCATCATGATTCATCATGGACATAATTACAACACATAATATAGCAAGAATAACATATAAATGAGATGAACATGATAAATAAACAAGAAGCATGTTAGGTTTAGGCTTACAACTTTAGGCTTTCTAATTAAAGAAAGGAGTAACTAGTAAGGAAATGGACTTTGATTGACAAGCTTCAACCCTTTTCACTTCAAGCAACCTTTCTACTCTTAGTATTCTTGAAAGATAGATGATAAAGGTTGAGGTGTATTGAGTAGATTTAAACTCAAGAGAAAACACCAAGTATGTTAGGGTTTGGAAGATTTTTGGTAAGAAATAAGCTATCTAGGGTTTCTATACTTGAACTTCACTTGAACCTTGCAACAAATTAGAAAGAAATAAGCTAAGGAGAGAGTGTTGTGGTGTGTTTGATGGCCGGCCAAGGGAAGAGAGGGAAAGGGGTATTTATACCCTAATGAGGAGGTTAGTTTACTAGATATTATCTTGCCAAAACAACACATGTAACCATCCTAGATCACAAGCCATAAGATCAAGCCACCAAGGGTGTGACTCCCCCCCCATATGGCGGTTCACAAAGGGGATAAGGGGGGAGGTGGCTTGGCTTGGTATTATCTTGGTTATTTGGATGAAACTTGACTCCGGGAAATGCCAGCCGTAAATGATTAGGCCTTAAAACGTAAAACCGGGTGTCGTAAAATTATGAAACTTTAAAGTATTGTTAGAAATGTTCATAAGTCCCATAATAAAATATAAAATGAGTGGTAGGTGTCATTTGGGTGGTAAAACCCTGCTAAAAGCTGGAAACACGGGTATAAACGCGTAATACGTAAAATGTACGAATATTGCGTAAAATTGAGAAAAGTAAAATGTTACTTTTCTAATATGATAAAAATGATTTAAAATGATTTATAATGTCTAGACTGGGCTCAGTCTGGTGTCGGTTGGTGTTAAATGTCTTTTAGACATCAAACCGGAAGCCTAAAAATCAAGGAATGATTTATAAAATCAAGGAATGATTTTTAGTCAATGGAGGAGGGAAAAATATGTTGACTTATTTAAATAAGTTGAAAGCTCAAATCATCTTAGAAATGCGGTGCAGGTAAAGGCTAGGGTTACGGCTGAGTAAAAACGCTTAAAACTGAAAATTCCAGTTTTTCACGGCCGAAGTTTATTTGGGCCATGATTTTTCTCAGTCATGATTTATTCTCAAATAAATCATGAATGTGTTAAACATTTTTCTGATGTGGGGTCACCTGACGGGGTCAAATTTCGTTGTGCGTAGAATTTCTGATTGCCGTTTAACCCTAAAACGTATAATTCTGTGTAATTCCTTAATAACTTTCACGAAAATGATCTGACGAGTGTCAAACATTTAATTTGCCATGGAAATGATTTATCACTCGAGAATATGAAATAAAAATCAACTTTCGGGTAAATTTCAAAAAGAAATGAATAGTAGAAATGAATAGTAACATGAATAGTAAAATTTTCCGAAAATAGAAATTAACCTGAAATTGCGAATTGTTACAGTCTCCACCCCATATGAGAGCTCCGTCCCGGAGATCAATTTACGTTGGAGGTAGAAGCTTCGTTGGTAAAAAGATGTGGGTATTTCTTACGTATCTGGTCCTCTCGTTCCCATGTGTATTCAGGACCACGTCGTGAGTTCCAACGAACTTTGACAATTGGTATACGGCTTTGTTTGAGTTGTTTGACCTCTCGGTCCATGATTTCTACGGGTTCCTCAACAAATTGAAGATCGTCATTGAGTTGAATTTCATCGAGTGGAATCACAAGTGATTCATCCGATAAGCATTTCTTTAGGTTAGATACATGGAAAGTGGGGTGTACATTACTGAGTTCTGACGGAAGCTCAAGTCTGTACGCCACAGGACCAACCCTGGCTAGGATTTTGAATGGTCCGATGTATCTTGGGTTTAGTTTTCCTCGTTTACCGAATCGTATCAAGCCCTTCCAAGGCGATACCTTTAGCATAACCCTATCTCCGACTTGGAATTCTAGGGGTCTGCGTCGTGTGTCGGCATAACTTTTCTGTCGATCTCTTGCGGCTTGTAATCGACTTCTGATTTGTACAATCTTATCCGTTGTTTCACGGATAAGTTCTGGTCCAGTGAGTTGAACTTCTCCCACTTCAGCCCAACAAGCAGGTGAACGACACTTTCGACCGTAAAGTGCTTCAAATGGAGCTGCTTTAATACTTGTATGATAGCTGTTGTTGTAGGAAAATTCGACTAATGGTAAATGAGTATCCCATCCTTTTCCAAAATCTATTATACATGCTCGAAGCATGTCTTCAAGAGTTTGGATGGTTCGTTCACTCTGACCATCGGTCTGAGGGTGATAGGCTGTACTCATGTCTAGATTTGTTCCAAAGGCGTCTTGGAGTGACTGCCAGAAATTGGAAGTAAATCTACCATCTCTGTCGGATATGATGGATATCGGTGCACCATGTCTTGAGACTATTTCTTTGACGTACAGTCGGGTTAGTTGTTCCATTTTGTAAGTCTCTTTGATTGGTATAAAGTGTGCTGATTTTGTGAGACGATCAACTATGACCCAGATGGAGTCATAACCGCTTGATGTCCTTGGGAGTTTGGTAATGAAGTCCATAGTAATTCTTTCCCATTTCCAAGTAGGAATTTCTGGTTGTTGCAATGGACCGGATGGTTTTTGGTGTTCGGCTTTTACTTTGGAGCAGGTAAGACACTTGCTAACATATGTTGCAATGTCGGCTTTCATGTTCGGCCACCAATAAAGTAACTTAAGATCATGATACATTTTATCAGATCCTGGATGTATGGAGTATTTAGATTTGTGTGATTCATGCATGATCAAGTCTCGTAAGCCACCATAAAGTGGTAACCAACTTCGACCTTGGAAGCATAGAGTTCCATCTGAACGGTTTTCGAATTTCTTTTGCATCATGCCATCCAACCTTTCCTTTTGGATGTCTTCTTGTTTCACCGCCTCAGCTTGAGCGTGAAGGATTTGAGTAGGAAAGTTTGAATTTATGGTTAAAACTAAGGCTCGGACTCGTAGTGGTTTAACTCGTTCCTTTCGGCTTAGGGCGTCGGCTACTACGTTTGCTTTCCCTGGGTGATAACGAATGTCGCAGTCATAATCACTTAGTAATTCCAACCAACGACGTTGTCGCATGTTTAGTTCTTTTTGGTTCAAAATGTGTTGTAGGCTTTTATGATCGGTGTACACAGTACATCTAGTACCATATAGATAGTGCCTCCAGATTTTTAGTGCAAAGACCACAGCTCCTAACTCTAAGTCATGAGTGGTGTAATTTTCTTCATGAACCTTGAGTTGTCGCGAAGCATAAGCCATGACCTTATCACGTTGCATCAACACGGCACCTAAACCTTGGTACGATGCATCACAATAGACTACAAAATCTTCGATCCCATCTGGCAATGCTAGGATAGGAGCACTACAAAGTTTTTGTTTAAGGGTTTGGAAAGCATTTTCTTCGTCTTCATCCCACACGTATTTCTTGTTTTTCTGAGTTAGCTTGGTCAAAGATTTTGCTATTGAAGAAAATCCTTCAATAAACCTTCGGTAATACCCGGCTAAACCCAGAAATTGACGAATTTCTGTAGGTGTGGTAGGTGTTGGCCAGTTTTTGATTGCCTCAATTTTAGCGGGATCGACATGTAAACCGGTTTTGTCAATCACATGCCCAAGGAATTGTACGGATTGAATCCAAAATTCGCATTTGGAAAACTTTGCATACAATTTCTCTTCCTTGAGTAGTCCTAAAATTTTTCTCAGGTGTTCTTTGTGTTCTACTTCGTTTTTGGAATAAATGAGAATGTCGTCTATGAATACGATCACGAATTTGTCCAAATATGGTTTACACACCCGATTCATGAGATCCATGAATACTGCCGGTGCATTAGTTAACCCAAAGGGCATCACTTGGAATTCATGGTGACCATATCGTGTCCTAAAGGCCGTTTTTGGAATGTCTTCATCACGAACTCTGACTTGGTGGTAACCTGAACGTAGGTCAATTTTTGAGTAATAGGTTGAACCTTGTAATTGATCGAATAAATCATCAATTCTTGGTAGTGGGTATCGGTTCTTTATGGTTAGTTTGTTTAGCTCACGATAGTCAATACACATTCGTAATGACCCATCTTTCTTCTTCACGAATAAAACTGGAGCTCCCCAAGGTGAGGAACTGGGTCGAATAAATCCCTTGTCCGCAAGTTCTTGTAATTGATTTGATAGCTCTTGCATCTCTGAAGGTGCTAGCCGGTATGGTGCGCGGGCAACTGGCGCCGCTCCTGGTATTAAATCAATTCTGAACTCTATTTGTCACTGTGGTGGTAGTCCGGGTAAGTCTTCTGGAAAGACTTCAGGAAACTCGCGGGCAATAGGAACATCTTCGAGACGTTTTTCATCGGTTTTCTTTTCTGTTACGTGGGCTAAGAAAGCATAACATCCTTTCTCAATGTACTTCATGGTTTTGATACATGAGATGATGTTTATTCGGGTTCCACTTTGATCACCACGAATGATCAAAGTTTCATTGTCACATGGAATGTGCACAACTCTTTCACCACAAATTATGTTAGCTTGATGTTTAGACAACCAATCCATGCCAATAACAACATCGAAACTTCCGAGTTCGATTGGCATAAGATTGATGTTAAAGGGGTGGTCTAAGAGATTAAGGGTACAGTTTGGGATTACGGTATTGGTATTTACTAAGTCACCGGTAGCTAGCTCAACATTATAACTAGTGGTTAAAGTAATTGATGGAATATCAAGTAAAGGCGCAATTCTAGTAGATATAAAGCTCATATCAGCACCAGAATCGAATAATACTTTAACAGGAATATTATTGAGTAGGAACGTACCGGTAACCACGTTCGGGTCCTGGTGTGGTTCTTCTTTTCCTATGACATAGGCTCTAGCACGAGCACCTCCTCCTTGGGGCCCTTGGTTTTGAGGACAGTTGTTTTTGTAGTGTCCCCTTTCACCACACCCGAAGCATGTAACTATGGGCTGTGTGTTAGCCCCAGTAGCTATACCCTTGCCCCTACAATCCTTGGCAAGATGTCCGGGCTTTTGGCACTTGTGGCATTTGGCCGGGCAAGGACCTTCGTGATGGTAGTTACACTTGGTACATTGTGGTTGATTACCCACGTACCTACCACCAGCTGGTGCAGCAACATAAGCCGTTGCGGCTTCCTGCCTCTTGTTCTGTTGATTGTGATGGTTGTTGTTTCGGGTTTGGTCGTTGTTGTTGTTGTTGTTGTTGTTGTTGTTATTCCCACGGTTACCATCATATGGTCGTTTGTTGTTGTTGTTCTTGTTGTTGTTGTTGTTACGGTAGTGGGAATTGTTGGGATTGTTGGCATTGCTGTTGTTGGAGTTGTTGGTGTTGTTGTTGGTGTTGAGGTTGTTTTGCTTGCGGGTTTCCGACATACGTACCACTTGATCCATGAGACTACGGGACATCCGCATAGCCTCATCAAGTTCTTTGGGATTTGCCGAAGTCACATTCCCCTGTATGCTTGAGGGAAGTCCCCAAATATACCTTTCCAACATCTTTTCCTTTGGGGAAACCATTGATGGACAAAGTATCCTCAGTTCCTGGAATCTACGGTTGTAGGTCATGATATCATTTCCCTTAACCGTATGATCCCAGAACTCAACTTCCAACTTTTGTATCTCACTGCGTGGACAGTATTCCTTGATCATCATTTGTTTCAAATTTGCCCAAGTAATTTTGTAGGCATTCTCAATGCCCATGGGTTGAGCAATTGAGTTCCACCAGGACAAGGCCTCATTCAATAGAGTACTTGTGGCATACTGAACTTTATCCCCCTCGATACATTTACTAACAATGAACACCGATTCTGCCTTTTCGAACCAACGGGTCAAACCTACAGCCCCTTCAGTACCCTTGAATTTGAGGGGTTCACATTTCAGGTAGGAAATGAACGAGCAACCCTTTGGTACTGTAGTAACATTGGTCACCGGAGGGGTAGGTCCTCCAAGGTTCAGACTGGCAACTCTTGCAGCCTCTGCAGCTATTGCAGCTTCCGCAGCAGTGGCGGCTTCTACGGCTGCTGCAGCATCAGCAGCGGCTGCAGCATCAGCAGCTGCTGCAGCACCAGCAGCTGTGGTGGCATCGGCAGCTGCTGCAGCTGCTGCAGCTACGGCTGCTCGTTCAGCGATAAGTGCTGCATTGACACTATCCTTCACCAGTTTGCGGATGGCGGCTTGTGTCATTGTTGGTGGTGGGGTCTTTTTCTTTGGCGCCATGATTCTATTGTTCAAAAGATACGTTGTAATTAGAGAGTTGTGAAATGAGCACAATTTGATAAGGATGATAGGACAATAATGTTGAAACTTAAAAGCAACACATGGTAGTATATAAAACAAAGTTATATTTATATAACGTTGATTACAAAATCGAACTTATTACAAGTTCATTCAAAACTTACTAACTGATACTTTCAGTTAGTAATTACAACGTTGTACAAAAGCTAACTAGTACTATAACACTAGTCTAACGTTGGTTGGGAGGTTGTTGCGGTCCGGTCGGATTATTATTTCCGCGTGTTGCTAACACATCTACGCTTTCGTTTGGACGGTATTCTTTGACCTCCTTTCGGTATAACCTTTGTTGTATGGAACTCATTTGAGTTTGCATCCCACACAAATCATTCCTAAGTTGATACCTGTCAAAGTTTGCCACATCTAACCGGATTTCGGCGGTATTTAGGCGGTTAAGTAGTTGGTGAATTTGAACCGCATCCTGTTCTTGGGCCCTCTCAACCAAAGTGAGTCTATCCTTGACATTATCCAAGCCCGTCAAAGGATTTAAGACTACTTCCCCAACATGAGTCGAGTCACTCTTCACGTAGCTCATGTCAAGCTTAAACCAATATAGGTCGTCTCGAGCATTCATGGCATCCATTCTAGCAGAATTTACCTTGGACATACATTCATGCATTTGACTTGCCATACATTTAACTTTGAGTTGGGTTAGGTTGAGAGCTTGTTTCAAAGAGTAGATTTTGTATTGAGCTGAGTTCGCGAACATATGTGTAGATGTAGATGTACCGCCGGTTTGGTGAGTAGAATTCGGAACTTGAGCTGGAGTGGTACGGTTAGATTCGGATGAAATTGGTGAAACCGGAGGTGGAGATGTCAATGGTGATAAATGTGGCACCACTAATAGTTCCTCCGCTTCCTCCTCGATGCCTTCGATGTCAACATCCATTTCAGGATCCTCTTCGTACTCATCGATATTTATGTCCAAATCCATTTCAGGATCTTCGTCCGAATCTATTTCATTGTCTAGATCCTCATAAGGTATTTCCTCATCGTCATAGTCAATTTGTTCAAAGTAAGGATCATCGGGTCCGGGAAGAATTGGTAAATACTCGGGCATAGCATGAAGATGATCGGGAGATGGAGGTGCGGACATGATGTCTACAATTTATGATGTTAAAAATAATCAAATGTTTATGGAAAATGTTCAAACTAAGGAAATGTGCATATGACAATATACAAATATGTTCATGTAAGATAACATGTGTAATAAGTCCATAATCTTCTGGAGGACGGAAGGCACGAAGAGCGGAAGGCTATAAAAATGTTTTTGCTTGTTATTGTAGTTATAGTTTAGGTCTCACTTAGACCCGTTTCTCTATAACCATGGCTCTGGTACCAATCTGTAACACCCCCAATTCATGATGCAGCGGAATTCAACTTGGGTGTTACTCGACGGCACAACAGTCATAATAATAGAAAACGATCTCTAAACGAATCGTAATAAAAAGAGTTGTCATTCATATTATTCAAATGTATCAAAGTTTACATAGTAAGGTCCCAAAATGATCCATTGTTTCAAAACACATCAATATAAAGTCTATGATGTTTTTATCGAATGACATAATAGTTTATAGCCTTCTTCCTTCGGTACGTGCCCTTCCCGCTCCATTCTTGATTATCATGGACCTGAAATACATGCTTAAGAGGTCAACACAAAGGTTGAGTGAAATTCATAGAGTTTGTTTAAGGTTGAACACAATATGTTGGTAGTAATGAGTTAATTAGACTCATACTCATGTTAGAAAACAAAACAGTTATTATTATGTACTAAGCTCATGCAACCAATACGTTAACGTGTACCAATATCAATCGGCGGTTATGTTGCCCCGGTAAGTACTTTGCCGTCATACTTAATGTGTTCAAATATAGTGCATTCGTTTGAACTAACTGCTCAAACAAATGGGATTCGTCAATCCCAATAGGCCTATTCACAATACTCGCGCTCACTAATACAAGTGATTAAATGGTTCATGATGGGGCCTAGGATTGGCAAGGAAGGTACTTAGTAATAATAAAACAATCAGGCAGCATACAGTTTCAAAGCATTGTGTTCGGTTTATAAATAGCATGTATTCCCCCCAAGGGTTTGTAAAACATTAAAGTAATGTAATGTGGGGCTATGAACTCACCTTAAGTGCGATAGCAAGTAATGAAGGTGATGGTTTGATCGTGTAGGTTTCTACGAGCAACCTATAATAGAATGTTGCGACTTAGGATTTGTGTAAAGAATACATCGGAGTGCCTATATATATATCTTGCATTTAGTCCATGATGAGGTATGATGTATATTTGTAAGTCTTTGAAAGAAAGATTTATGAACATGTATGTTTTGGTATATCGTTTACTACCGTTCGGGCTAACATATTTCAGAAGTCATGTTAGTAAGCGTTCGAGGAGCCAGGACACTTTAACTCGTAAATCCACAACTCATCTCGATGGCTTACATAATGAACTCCTCACATGAAGCTCCCTACTATTGTAGTAGTTGATAAAGTATATAAATATAGGTTTTGATTCGAAAAGTTACATGTCCGATATTTGTATAAACTTAGGAAAGTTTATAGTACATGAAGATTGTTATTAGGGGTAGTTTTATAAGTCTTGTGTGACCATTTGTCTTGGTAAAATCTCATGGTTTCCTTTTAGATGAAGTAGATACAAATTACTTGTTCATGTTATCGCCAATTTCATTGTTTCATGTTTACGCCATTGTAAGTTGGTTTGGTCATTTCGTCATGGCCTAGCCATGACCTTTGGTCCTTGTTCCAAGGTCATGTTACACAACCTTGGCTCTAGCCATGGTGGGGGTCTTGGTTATAGGTCATAATACCTTTTATTCCTTTGAAAGTATGACAATAACTTAGTGACTTAAAATATGTAAATAGCTGTTAAGAAACTGAGAAATATCTCACTCAGAAGGCGTTTTCAAGGCTCGAGCCTCTTTGTTCCTGAAGTAAAACATGATTCCGGACAACTTTCGTGTTTTAACTTTTTCATGAATCGGACCAGAAAGGCCTCTTTTTGCGTGTTTTAGGTTCTGTCACAGAAATCACAGAAACATTTAGGCAGTTTTGCCGGAAATCTTTGGTAACTTCAAATCGCCATAACTTTTGACTCGTTTACTCTTTTTAAGTGGTTCAAATTGCTATGGTTTGCTTTTTAAGTCCTCTACTGTAATATGTAATAATCCAATATAAAATTTTTACCATTTTGATCAGGTTATACCAAGATATTCACTAGTTTGCTTGTTTTAGTAACTTGTTTCAATAAGTCATTACAACAACATCTTTTACTCATCATGATTCATCATGGACATAATTACAACACATAATATAGCAAGAATAACATATAAATGAGATGAACATGATAAATAAACAAGAAGCATGTTAGGTTTAGGCTTACAACTTTAGGCTTTCTAATTAAAGAAAGGAGTAACTAGTAAGGAAATGGACTTTGATTGACAAGCTTCAACCCTTTTCACTTCAAGCAACCTTTCTACTCTTAGTATTCTTGAAAGATAGATGATAAAGGTTGAGGTGTATTGAGTAGATTTAAACTCAAGAGAAAACACCAAGTATGTTAGGGTTTGGAAGATTTTTGGTAAGAAATAAGCTATCTAGGGTTTCTATACTTGAACTTCACTTGAACCTTGCAACAACTTAGAAAGAAATAAGCTAAGGAGAGAGTGTTGTGGTGTGTTTGATGGCCGGCCAAGGGAAGAGAGGGAAAGGGGTATTTATACCCTAATGAGGAGGTTAGTTTACTAGATATTATCTTGCCAAAACAACACATGTAACCATCCTAGATCACAAGCCATAAGATCAAGCCACCAAGGGTGTGACTCCCCCCCCATATGGCGGTTCACAAAGGGGATAAGGGGGGAGGTGGCTTGGCTTGGTATTATCTTGGTTATTTGGATGAAACTTGACTCCGGGAAATGCCAGCCGTAAATGATTAGGCCTTAAAACGTAAAACCGGGTGTCGTAAAATTATGAAACTTTAAAGTATTGTTAGAAATGTTCATAAGTCCCATAATAAAATATAAAATGAGTGGTAGGTGTCATTTGGGTGGTAAAACCCTGCTAAAAGCTGGAAACACGGGTATAAACGCGTAATACGTAAAATGTACGAATATTGCGTAAAATTGAGAAAAGTAAAATGTTACTTTTCTAATATGATAAAAATGATTTAAAATGATTTATAATGTCTAGACTGGGCTCAGTCTGGTGTCGGTTGGTGTTAAATGTCTTTTAGACATCAAACCGGAAGCCTAAAAATCAAGGAATGATTTATAAAATCAAGGAATGATTTTTAGTCAATGGAGGAGGGAAAAATATGTTGACTTATTTAAATAAGTTGAAAGCTCAAATCATCTTAGAAATGCGGTGCAGGTAAAGGCTAGGGTTACGGCTGAGTAAAAACGCTTAAAACTGAAAATTCCAGTTTTTCACGGCCGAAGTTTATTTGGGCCATGATTTTTCTCAGTCATGATTTATTCTCAAATAAATCATGAATGTGTTAAACATTTTTCTGATGTGGGGTCACCTGACGGGGTCAAATTTCGTTGTGCGTAGAATTTCTGATTGCCGTTTAACCCTAAAACGTATAATTCTGTGTAATTCCTTAATAACTTTCACGAAAATGATCTGACGAGTGTCAAACATTTAATTTGCCATGGAAATGATTTATCACTCGAGAATATGAAATAAAAATCAACTTTCGGGTAAATTTCAAAAAGAAATGAATAGTAGAAATGAATAGTAACATGAATAGTAAAATTTTCCGAAAATAGAAATTAACCTGAAATTGCGAATTGTTACAATAAACATATCTATATATATATATATAAGCAAATTAAAATTAAAAATATTATAATTAAATTAATGTATGTATTTGTTGACATACGCAAGTGATAATCCATTAAAGTTAGAAACAATGTGAAAAGCTAAATAGGTTTTCACACTAAATAGCTTTATGATTAATTAGGTTAAAGGCTATTAGTGATAATCCATTGTTATTAGTCTATATGGGTGGTTGATTAGGTCACTTTATTAATAGGTTTTTTTTTTCATAACTTAATGTGAAAATAAACTCATAACTAATATAAGATATTAATATGAAACAATATTTAATTTTTGGCCACTTTTATAAATAGGTTTGGAACTGAGCTTTAATGTTATAAAGTTGGTATTTACGCAAAATCAACAGCAAACATTGTATAAAAAGAAGCTTATTTCGAATTTGAGTTTATTTGGTAGTTTATGTTGTTCTTGCGGACCACGTTGTATCTTTTTTTCTCTCATATTCGATAAACATATATTTCTTTCCGTACTTAATCCATTAAATATATAAGTTAGCGTGTTTATAGCTTATTCTCATTATGTTACTTTTTTCAACAATATACGTAAGTCTAGCCCACCCATCGAGCGGGCTACGGCTAAATATGAAGATATATGAAAACATGGTCACAACCCTTTCTTAAGCATACGACAACTTTACCATAAACTTAAATCTATTTTTTAAGTTCAACATGTTCATTTTCAAAACATTTTTTAACGCCCTTCTTTCGCTATTAATAAAAAATAAGCCAATCATATTAATAAGTCATTGACCTATATATTAATATAACTCAACTATTGTTAGATAACAGGATTACATCTATATGAATTAAACTTTCCTGTTAATATGTTAGTTTAATTACCACCTTTCTTTCGTGATAGAAAAATATGCCAACGATATTTATAAGCCCGCCATATCAACTTTCCGATCATTTTTTTACCCGCCTTTTTTGACAATAGTAAAAATAAGTGAATGATAACCAACATCATTAACCATAATTTCACGATAACTAAAACCATACGAATAATCATTAAAAGTCATGCCCGCCCCTTGGGCGGGCTTTGATGTGTAGTATATATATATATATATATATATATTTAACAAATTTGTGGCTTTAGGCTAGTATTTTAGGTGGTGAAAGTGCGATAGCTGAACATTGTTTGTTATCATTATGAAAGTTGATGGCCATTACTTGTAAGATTTATTCGGATATACTGAATAACAAACTTTCATGATCGAAATTAAACAAAAGCAACATTGTTTAGAGATAATAAATCATATTTTATGCTTTAATCATAAGTAAACCCTACATCGCAGTTTTATAATTTTGTCTTCAGGTAAAATTTTAGTGATGTCGACTTCTAACTCATTCCGGAGGGATCTAGTATTGTTGTTGTAGTTTTCCTTGTTGATCACAAGTAAAAGTAACAATAATTTGCTATACTCTCTTTTTAAAATGTGTCATTAAAACCTCAAAATATTGACATTGTTCAGTGTTTGATACCTGGTAATTAAATGTCATTTTACTTGCAGCATGACATAGTAGCAAACATGGACGCAACGTTACATGCTACCCAAGTGGCTATTTGGATGTTTAAATTATAAGAGGGGAAAGTTTTGCTGAAAACTCTAAGACGAGGTGTTATGATCAACAAACCTATCAACTTTATCTCAACGTCACATCACCGTTGAACACATTACCAAACTCGTCGTCAAACAGGTGCTATGGTCAGCACGAAAACAAAAATATAAAAATACCTTATTTTATACAAACATACCATACAATATATCTCACAATACACAAACAAAAAAACATGAGAAACTGTTTGGTATTCTATAACACTGAACCATTGAAAAATTAAGCCTTTGACGCGCAATTAGGGATGGCATCATTGGAAATGACGCGTGAAAGTTACGATGGTATTTCACCCACCATAATTATCAACCTAAAATGGCAAAGGGTCTTTTAACTATATTTGCTACGGACACCATTATATATGTAATTATGGTGAAACTACTTGAATCTACACTCAGGGTAGTGGCAATGGTGGCGGTTTGGCCAACGGTTTGCCCCAAACCGCCGGGGAACACCTGTGACAACCGGCAGTTTAGGGAGCTATTTTAAAAACCCGCATTACAATTTAAGTTCGTTTATAATTTTTATTTGAAATTTTCATTTCACAACGAACTTGTAAGACCTATTTTATGGATATTCTAAATTAATGACGTTATGGAATTCGTGAATTATGTTCATAATTCATTTTTGATTGAATGCTCGGTGATGTATATTTGAATTCTCACTTGGTACTACGTTGACTTTGGCACTAGGATTACCTAACAAAAGTTTATGATTCGTCTTAACGAGTCTGACTATACTTTTTTAATTATTTACGAGATGTTCTCGAGTGATATTGAAGTTTTGAAATGAGTTCGGGTTCGGGCCACATGTTTTTACAATTACCCGCGTTACCCGCTCCACTGTAATAATATTATTATTATTACTATTATTATTATTATTATTATTATTATTATTATTATTATTATTATTATTATTATTATTATTATTATTATTATTATTATTATTATTATTATTATTATTATTATTATTATTAATAACTAAAAAAAAAATAATAATAATAAAAAGATATATAGGGTGTGTTTGGTCCGGTTCACACAACACACACACTCACCCTCACATTTTATCCTCTCTCTCAAAACTCATCTTCTCCCCCATTTCTTTAACCTAGCCGCCGAACATAAAATCCGGCCACCACCGCCGCATCTCCGACCCCCCAACAAAATAATTACCACCATCTTCTTCCTCTCTTCACCCTCTTTCATTTGGTATATCATACTCACCCTAGAACCACCGTTAACACCACCAAACTTGTAACAATCCGTTCGAATTTTTATTAACTTTACTAGATCCGTTCATTTGGAGGTCCAAGAAGGTGAGAAGGAGCTATTTTTGGGTTTTGGGTGCCACGAATTGGCATTAATCCGTGGCTACACGGATTATTTCATGAGAATCGAATTGATCTTTAATGGGAAATGATGTTTTAGTGATAAAAATTAAGTTTGGTATCCGGGTTTCTTGGTTTTGGTTGTGGTTGACTCGGAACCGAGAGCTATGCTCTCGGCTTATTTTTGGTTCGAGCCCTTGTGTGGCTTTGGTCTCCTTGGTGATTGTTGTTTGGTTGTTTGTCGAGGGTGTTGACCTTCGAACCGAGCTAACCGAGACCCATGTGGTCTCGGGGTTCCCATTGATGCTCGTATGACCACGCCGAGACCCGTACGGGGGTTCTCGTTGGGTTGTGGTTCGAGCCTTGAGCTCGTAGAAATTGTTGTGGTTCGACCCTTGTGGGTCGCGGCCTTTAGCCGCGTATTTGTTTTTGTGCCGAATGACCATTTGGGTCGATTAGACCAAATGGTTACCTTATTTTGCTCTTGCGAGCTAGATGATAATTTGTATGTTGGCTCGAGTCCATGTGACTCGTAGTATTGAGCCGAGACTCGTTCGAGTCGTATAGACCGGGTTGGCTTGGTAAACCAACCCGAATGTGACTTGGTTATATTTTACTTAATTGCAACTTGTGGTGGTGATTTAGTTTTGGATTTGGCTTTGGTTGTTTTGTTTCGGCCGAATACTTTTGGCTGGGTCGAGACCATTGTGAGACGGTCTCGACATTGGTTATGATTATTGGTATTGTGGAGTTGTTGTCGATTGGTAAGTGTGATTGGGGACCGATTGTGAGACGGTTGTTAGATTGACGGAGATAGGTTAGTCGGATGCCGTAGTCGGACCCTCATGTTGTAGCCCGTGGTTTGAGATTGTGATTGGACGGAGATTGGTTATTTTATGACTTTTGCTTATTATTGGACTTGGACAATGA
Organism: Artemisia argyi; assembly: GCA_030686995.1. Classification (NCBI taxonomy): domain Eukaryota; kingdom Viridiplantae; phylum Streptophyta; class Magnoliopsida; order Asterales; family Asteraceae; genus Artemisia; species Artemisia argyi. The sequence continues at coordinate 24,951 of JARVZY010002998.1, forward strand.
GCCGAGAGTCATGACTCGGACATATGACCATTTCGTATAACTCAATAACTATTAAAACTAAAACGAAAATAATAAAACTCGTAATAATCATTATTGATAATATGAACGTTTATATGAAAATATATACGTGAATAACGTATATATAACTATATAAGCGCGTATATTAATAATAATAATAATCACAAGTCGTATTATAATATAATACAATTAGATATATATTAGGCTACGAAAGTGGCGTAATATTATTGAACGTATTATTATTATAAAAATTGTGTTATAAAACGGGAAACTCCCGACAATTATGAAACATTTAATAAAATGTCATTTCGGATATATAACGGATAAACTTATTGAGTTAGGCGAAATTGTTGTCACTCGGGTCCAGGTAAGTTATTATTTGTGACGTTCGTGTTGTCACGGATATATGACGATTAATATAGACGTTTTCTATAACTAAATAACCACTTAACCGAAAGGTTGAACCGGGTTATTTGGCTATATGAAATGAATATATTAGTGGGCATCGTATCCTACGACGCCCATAGGTTGTAGTATATGTAAAGTGATATAGATTGCGAGTGTATATATCTGGAAATCTGGCCAATTTGACGATATATATGAGGAATTTATTAAACTATGATATATACTATATAGTAATTATGTGCTATGTGCTTTAGGTTGGGTGTAATCTTGGAACGGTATGTTACGTAAATAAATATGAGGATTATCAAATCGACAGACTTGGTAAACTTCGGCGATTTATTTAAATGACATATTGGGCTAATATTAGATCCATAGTTTATTTTATTATTCTTTATGTGATCTTTTTGGTTTGTTTTGAGTCGACCCACTACCCGTATGGATACCAAACGCAAATACACCAAACTAATACGAAATGGATTTTCGGAAATAAAACGGATTCTCGTCCGGGTTTGGGAATATTATATATTTGAGGAAATGATTTCTGAAAGAGTTAATATTGTTAGGTCGTGCCAAGTCCGTAGTTGCTGTTTCGTGAGTTATCATACGTCTTATTTCTACCTACCTCGTCTTGCTATTTTCTGGACTTGAGGTGAGTCATAGCTTCACTTTTTACTCTTGAACTATGTTTTCAACGATTGGGGTGAGAAACGTGCAAATGATTTTATGTGGACTATTATCGCTTTTATATGCTTTCTAAACTTGCTATGCGTATGGACTAGGATATATTGTCAGCTTTAGTCACATAGTTTTGTGTGTACTATTCAAGGTTGGCTTATTTGGTTATTGGTGGATTGTCAGCTTTAGTCACATAGTTTTGTGTGTACTATTCAAGGTTGGCTTATTGGTTATTGGTGGATTGTCAGCTTTAGTCACATAGTTTCGTGTGTACTATTCAAGGTTGACTTATTTAGATACTATAGTGTGCACCTATAGGTTATTAATACTTCGGAGGTTATCCGAGTATTTATTGGTATTGCGGGGGTTACCCGAATATCTATGTTAGTACGGAATGGTATCCGTGTGTTATGTTGAGAGCGGAGGGTATCCGCAGGCTTTTAGCGAATCCTTAGTCTAGCTAGCAAGCGTTTTGCGTATATGTCCACTATATTGTTAGTTGAATTTAAACCTATGATCTCACCAGCGAAAGCTGATTTTTAGCACGTTTTCTCAGGTAATTAAGTATTGAGATGCATGCTTGGAATGGAAGGCTCGGCCTAGGCACACGGTTCATGGATCTATTTTTCTAAACTCTGATAATTAAATTTGGACCTATTGTTACTTTATTTTGGGCCTGACTCTGAAGTATGTTGGGATAAATGTAAACCTTAAAACCCCGTTTTGGTTGTGTTTTTATTTTGTTTACTTTATCTCGTTCTATATTGTCTTGTGTTGGATACCAATCCCCGTAGCACCCCGAAAGCTTGTTGAGTCTTCCGCTGTATCAAATTTTGGGGGTGTTACAGATTGGTATCAGAGCCAAGGTTATAGAGAACTAGGTAAATAAACGCCTAAAACTATAACCGTATTTTTATAGAAAATGATCCTTGACCACCGCCCGCCAGCCCGCCAAGCCGAAGCATCTTCTATTATTTGAGGTATTATGAGATATTTGAGATGATTGTTAGATTGGGATTTATTGAGATGATTTGAGGTTTATGGATTTTAGTAATAAGATGGCGTTCTCGAGGAATTATATGGTCTATATGTTTTATAAACATTTTAGTAATGCGGTGTTTGAAATTCTTTTTATTGAGATTATATGATTGAACTATTTTATGAGTATATTTGGTATGGTATTATGAGTTGTGATTTAGTGGTTTTGAAACACTTACACCTACCCTACGCCGTTGTCACAAACCATGGCCTCCCATATGCCCGATGTCGTCGAGGATATTCTTACTGCACCGGTTTTACCTGCACAGTTCACGATGGCATCTGATGACCCTTACCAGATGGCCATGTCTTCAGCTACTGTATCACAGGCAGCTTCTACTTCAGCACTACCTGCTGCATCTACGCAGGGACCCTCATCTTCTCTAGGGCTCCCTGATACATCGAGGCAGCTTACTCTTCATCAGGCTTTGGCTCGTGTGGCACCACGCTTTGCCCACCGAGCTACGGCGCGCATGTCGGTACGCCCTACTCCATCACCTTTACAGATTGATGCTCACTCTCTTCTGTCTGAGGCGCCACCCACATCATTGCGTCGTCGTCCTAGATCACCTACTATATCTATACATGGTTCACCTAGTAGGAGACGACGATTGATGAGGTACTCTTCCGATGAGGAGGAGGAGGAGTACGAGGGTGAGGATGAGGCTGATGACCCTGAGCAGGAGGATGACCCTCAGGAGGTTGAGCAGGGTGATGATGATGGCCCTGAGGAGGAGGATGACCCTCAGGAGGATGAGATGCCTGATGATGATGATGATGATGTGTTAGCACCACCAGCTCAGGCTGAGAAGCCCGATTCCCCGATACATCCGTTAGAACCGGTTTCACCTGATCATCCGTTTTCGTTTGATACACCACCTGGTAGTCCTGTGGCATCGGATGCACCTTCTGAGGTTTCTGCTGAGCATGCAGAGTTAGGTGAGACTGGTAGGATGTGGGCTCAGATTACTGCACAGGGCGAGAGGATCTCGCGGATGTCTGACCGACTTGAGATGATTATTGCTGAGTTTATTGCTGAGTTTGTTGTTGAGTTGAGAGTTGATTTGACTACTGTCATGGGCAGGACGATAGCGATTAGGACATGTATGATAGAGATACATGAGCAGATAGAGAGTCTGCAGAGAGGTTTCCTCACGGCTCACGAGGGAGATCGCAAGCTGGAACACAGTGTTAGAAAAGGAGGTTGCGGACCTCTAGAGGGATAGAGATACACATCGTGTTGAGCAGGGATCGTTATTGAGGAATTTGGATGGTTTGGGATCGGAGTTGAGGAGTCTACGCCAGCATCGTGGCTAGATCGATTTGGAATCAGGTTGTTGTGTTGCTACATAAGCCAAGGAGTATTTGGTTAGGAGAGCTAGTTATTACAGCTCTTATGTCATGATATTCGGATTGTACGTTCATCTCGTATGGAATGATTAGTATTTATCATGTCTTTGGTATTTTGGAACGAAGTGTCGATCACTACTTGTATGGACGATGGTGACCTCGTACGATATTCTACGGTTTTTGGCGTACATGGAGAATTGTGTTCCTATTTGCGTGGTTGATATTGTCTTGGAATTATATTAATGGCTGTACGACGAAACCCTGTCAGAGCTACCCGAACTGGTACGGCAGCGACTACCCCTGGTCGCCGAGGACGTCGAGCTACTCGAAATGTTGAAACCCCTACTCCTGACAACCTGGACACCACTAACCGCAACAACAGGAATCAAAATGTTGATGTTCAGGGAGACAATGATCATGTTCCACTTAATGCACCTACTGTGGATCAAGCAATGATCAACCAACTCGTGGAGCAAAGAGTTGCTGAACTACTAGCTGAGTCAAATCATTCCAACAATTCTGCTGGAACTTTTCCACCTGTTCGAGCTAATGGATGCCAATACAAGGAGTTCAAGATTTGTGGACCTATTGAGTTTGGTGGAACTGAAGGAGTGGTTTACTTATTCAGATGGATTGAGAAGACTGAGTCTGTGTTCAATGTCAGTGGTTGTGCGAAGAATGCGAAGGTAAAATTTGCTTATTTTACTTTCAAGGATGAAGCTTTGACTTGGTGGAACAACTACCGAAATGCAGTTGGGAGTGATGTAGCTTATGCCATGACTTTGGAGCAATTTAAGTCTTTGCTGATTCAGACTTATTGCCCAAGGAATGAGGTCAAGAAACTAGAGATTGAGTTTTGGAACCACAAGGTGAAAGGTAATGATATGGCGACTTACAATCGTCGTTACCAGGAGTTAGCCTTGTTGTGCCCAGATATGGTGAAAACTGAGACTCAAAAGATCGAGAGGTATACTGATGGGTTGCCTGTAGCTACGAGGAATGATGTAATTTCTGCTAGGCATGCAAACATCCATGAGGCAATCACAATTGCTCAACAACTTATGGATTCGTTGGAATTAGAAGAAGCTAATAAGGAGAAGAATGGAAAGAGAAAGAGAGACCGTCACTCTAAGAGTAATGACCACCGAAGCAAGAGACAAGCTAAGGCTTATGCTATTGGGAATGGAGATAAGAAGAATCAGAACGGTGATGCACCCAAGTGTGATCGTTGCCATCAGCATCATAATGGATGGTGTAGTGTGAAATGCCAGAATTGCTCAAGGAAAGGACACACAACTAGGGACTGTAGAGCTCGACCTCTTGCTATGGTTCAAGCTGCTCCTGAGATGAGAAACAAGGCAGATCTTACCTGTTATGGGTGTGGAAAGAAGGGACACTATAGGAATGAGTGTAGAGAATCGCGGAACTGTGGAAATCAAGGCTCGGGTGGTAATGGGTACAATTATGGAAACCGTGGAGCTGGAGGAAATCGTGGACGACAAGATAATGGGGACCAACGTGTGGAAGCTGGAGCTGCTCAGGGAAGAGTGTATGCACTCGGGAACGAGAGAGGAGAAGATCCGAACGTCGTTACTGGTACGTTCCTTCTCAATAATCGTTATGCTTCCATACTGTTTGATACTGGTGCCGATAGGAGTTTTATGTCCACTACATTTGCACCCTTACTAGAGAAACCCCCGATGGCCTTAGGAATTGGATATAATATTGAGTTAGCAAATGGAAACATAGAAAGGATTAATACCATCATTCGCGGTTGTACGTTAAATTTCTTGAACCACCCTTTCAACATAGATCTTCTACCCGTCACGTTAGGAAGTTTTGATGCCATCATTGGTATGGATTGGTTGTCGAAGTATCGTGCTCACATACTTTGCGACGAGAAGATCGTGCGTGTACCATACGGAAAGGAAGTCCTAAATATATTAGGAGACCGAAAGGATTCTAGGAGCCCATCCCGATTAGCAGTTATATCTTGCACAAAGTTACCGAAGCTAATGGAGAAGGGATGTTACCTTTTCTTAGCCCAAATTTCTGAGAAGGGAGAGACGAAGACAAAGGAAATGTGCATTGGAGATGTGCCTATAGTTCGTGATTTTTCTGATGTGTTTCCCGATGATTTGCCGGGAATCCCGCCGACTAGACAAGTAGAGTTTCAGATTGAGTTGATACCTGGTGCTGCACCTGTAGCACGAGCGCCTTATCGTCTTGCACCTACCGAACTGGAAGAGTTGTCAAAAAAATTGGCGGAGTTAGCCGAAAAAGGATTCATAAGACCAAGTTCTTCACCTTGGGGAGCCCCAGTCTTATTTGTGATTAAGAAGGATGGATCGTTCCGTATGTGCATTGATTACCGAGAGTTGAACAAGCTAACGGTGAAGAATAGATACCCGTTACCTAGGATCGACGACTTGTTCGATCAACTCCAAGGATCGAGTGTGTACTCGAAGATCGATTTGAGATCGGGATATCATCAACTTCGAGTTCGCGAGGAAGATATTCCGAAAACGGCTTTCAGAACCCGTTACGGGCATTATGAGTTTCAGGTGATGCCGTTTGGGTTGACTAACGCACCAGCAATATTCATGGATCTCATGAATCGTGTGTGTAAGCCTTACTTAGACAAGTTTGTGATTGTATTCATCGATGACATTCTGATTTATTCAAAGAATGAGAAAGAGCATGAGGAGCATCTAAGACTCATTTTAGAATTGCTCAGGAAGGAGAAACTCTATGCCAAGTTTTCGAAATGCGAATTTTGGATTCCGACGGTACAATTTTTGGGTCATGTGATTGATAGACAAGGAGTCCATGTGGATCCTGCTAAGATTGAGGCGATAAAAGATTGGGCTGCACCTACAACCCCAACCGAAGTTCGTCAATTTTTGGGTTTAGCTGGTTATTACCGAAGATTCATTGAGGGATTTTCGAAGATAGCTAAACCATTGACCAAATTGACTCAAAAGAGTGTTACGTATGAATGGGGAGATAAAGAAGAGGAAGCGTTTCAATTGCTTAAGAAAATGTTGTGTAGTGCTCCTATCTTAGCGTTACCGGAAGGTAACGAGGATTTCGTCGTCTATTGTGACGCCTCACATAAAGGATTGGGAGCCGTGTTGATGCAACGAGAGAAGGTGATAGCTTATGCTTCCCGACAGCTCAAAAAGCATGAGAAAAACTACACTACCCATGATTTGGAGCGAGGTGCTGTGGTTTTCGCTTTAAGAATATGGAGACATTACTTGTACGGAACAAAGTGTGTTGTATTTACTGACCATAAAAGTCTACAACACATCTTGAATAAAAAAGAGCTCAATATGAGACAACGACGTTGGATTGAGTTGCTAAGCGATTATGATTGTGAAATTCGCTACCACCCTGGTAAAGCAAACGTTGTTGCTGATGCTCTTAGTCGAAAGGAAAGAGTACCACCATTACGAGTTAGGTCATTGGGAATGACTATCGTATCGCCATTACCGTCTCAAATACTTGAAGCTCAAACGGAAGCGTTGAAAGCAGAAAATAGATCTGCCGAGAATATATTTGGGATGGCTGATAATGAGAAAGGATTTGTTAAGCGTTCTGATGGATTGTTATGCTTTGGAGATCGAATTTGGGTACCTTTGCATGGAGGAATTCGGGAGTTGATTATGCATGAGTTGCATAAGTCAAGGTACTCCATTCATCCTGGGTCCGATAAAATGTACCAGGATCTTAAGAAGTTTTATTGGTGGCCAAATATGAAGGCAGATATAGCATCGTACGTTAGTAAGTGCCTGACATGTGCTAAGGTTAAAGCTGAACACCAGAGACCGTCAGGATTACTAACGCAACCAGAACTTCCAGTCTGGAAATGGGAGCGGATTACTATGGACTTCATTACCAAATTACCGAGGACAGCTAGCGGTTGTGACGCTATCTGGGTAATTGTGGATCGTCTGACAAAGTCTGCTCATTTCTTAGCTATTAGTGAAGATGATAGTGTGGATAAGCTTGCGAGGTTATATGTGAAGGAAATTATTTCGCGTCATGGAGTCCCGATATCTATTATTTCGGATCGTGATAGTCGTTTTACGTCAGCTTTGTGGCGATCACTTCAAACGGCTTTGGGGACGAGGCTTGATATGAGTACTGCATATCATCCCCAAACCGATGGTCAAAGTGAGAGGACCATTCAGACATTAGAGGATATGCTTCGTGCATGCATCATAGACTTTGGTAAAGGCTGGGAGAAGTATTTACCCCTTGCGGAATTCTCCTATAATAATAGCTACCACACAAGTCTTAAGGCTGCACCATTTGAAGCTTTGTATGGCAGGAAGTGTCGTTCACCTATTGGTTGGGCAGAAGTTGGAGATAGTCAACTTACAGGCCCTGAGCTTATTTTGGAAACTACAGAGAAAGTAACTCAGATTCGTGACAAAGTAACGCTGATAGGCAGAAGAGCTACGCCGATCAGAGACGTAAACCTTTAGAGTTCCAGGTTGGAGACAAAGTAACGCTGAAAGTCTCACCTTGGAAAGGTGTAATACGTTTCGGGAAACGTGGTAAACTCAACCCACGCTACATTGGACCATTCTTGATCTTAGAAAGGATTGGGCCCGTGGCTTATAGGTTGGAATTACCGTCCGAACTGAGTAAAGTTCACGACGTGTTCCACGTGAGTAATCTAAAGAAATGTTTTTCTGATGAAATGCCCGTCATTCTAATTAGGGATATTCGTGTTGATGAGAAACTGAATTTCGTGGAAGAACCGATTGAGATTTTAGATCGTGAAGTTAAACGACTCAAGCGAAGTCGCATTCCGCTCGTCAAGGTTCGTTGGAATTCCCGACATGGACCAGAATTTACATGGGAACGTGAGGACGAGTTCAGGAAGAGATATCCGAAGCTTTTCACTTCGTAGATAAATTTTTCCGAGTGAAACCCGGGACGGGTTTCCTTCTGAGACGGGGAGGATGTGACAACCGGCAGTTTAGGGAGCTATTTTAAAAACCCGCATTACAATTTAAGTTCGTTTATAATTTTTATTTGAAATTTTTATTTCACAACGAACTTGTAAGACCTATTTTATGGATATTCTAAATTAATGACGTTATGGAATTCGTGAATTATGTTCATAATTCATTTTTGATTGAATGCTCGGTGATGTATATTTGAATTCTCAGTTGGTACTACGTTGACTTTGGCACTAGGATTACCTAACAAAAGTTTATGATTCGTCTTAACGAGTCCGACTATACTTTTTTAATTATTTACGAGATGTTCTCGAGTGATATTGAAGTTTTGAAATGAGTTCGGGTTCGGGCCACATGTTTTTACAATTACCCGCGTTACCCGCTCCACTGTAATGATATTATTATTATTACTATTATTATTATTATTATTATTATTATTATTATTATTATTATTATTATTATTATTATTATTATTATTATTATTATTATTATTATTATTATTATTATTACTATTATTAATAACTAAAAAATAACAATAATAATAATAAAAAGATATATAGGGTGTGTTTGGTCCGGTTCACACAACACACACACTCACCCTCACATTTTATCCTCTCTCTCAAAACTCATCTTCTCCCCCATTTCTTTAACCTAGCCGCCGAACATAAAATCCGGCCACCACCGCCGCATCTCCGACCCCCCAACAAAATAATTACCACCATCTTCTTCCTCTCTTCACCCTCTTTCATTTGGTATATCATACTCACCCTAGAACCACCGTTAACACCACCAAACTTGTAACAATCCGTTCGAATTTTTATTAACTTTACTAGATCCGTTCATTTGGAGGTCCAAGAAGGTGAGAAGGAGCTATTTTTGGGTTTTGGGTGCCACGAATTGGCATTAATCCGTGGCTACACGGATTATTTCGTGAGAATCGAATTGATCTTTAATGGGAAATGATGTTTTAGTGATAAAAATTAAGTTTGGTATCCGGGTTTCTTGGTTTTGGTTGTGGTTGACTCGGAACCGAGAGCTATGCTCTCGGCTTATTTTTGGTTCGAGCCCTTGTGTGGCTTTGGTCTCCTTGGTGATTGTTGTTTGGTTGTTTGTCGAGGGTGTTGACCTTCGAACCGAGCTAACCGAGACCCATGTGGTCTCGGGGTTCCCATTGATGCTCGTATGACCACGCCGAGACCCGTACGGGGGTTCTCGTTGGGTTGTGGTTCGAGCCTTGAGCTCGTAGAAATTGTTGTGGTTCGACCCTTGTGGGTCGCGGCCTTTAGCCGCGTATTTGTTTTTGTGCCGAATGACCATTTGGGTCGATTAGGCCAAATGGTTACCTTATTTTGCTCTTGCGAGCTAGATGATAATTTGTATGTTGGCTCGAGTCCATGTGACTCGTAGTATTGAGCCGAGACTCGTTCGAGTCGTATAGACCGGGTTGGCTTGGTAAACCAACCCGAATGTGACTTGGTTATATTTTACTTAATTGCAACTTGTGGTGGTGATTTAGTTTTGGATTTGGCTTTGGTTGTTTTGTTTCGGCCGAATACTTTTGGCTGGGTCGAGACCATTGTGAGACGGTCTCGACATTGGTTATGATTATTGGTATTGTGGAGTTGTTGTCGATTGGTAAGTGTGATTGGGGACCGATTGTGAGACGGTCGTTAGATTGACGGAGATAGGTTAGTCGGGTGCCGTAGTCGGACCCTCATGTTGTAGCCCGTGGTTTGAGATTGTGATTGGACGGAGATTGGTTATTTTATGACTTTTGCTTATTATTGGACTTGGACAATGAGCCGAGAGTCATGACTCGGACATATGACCATTTCGTATAACTCAATAACTATTAAAACTAAAACGAAAATAATAAAACTCGTAATAATCATTATTGATAATATGAACGTTTATATGAAAATATATACGTGAATAACGTATATATAACTATATAAGCGCGTATATTAATAATAATAATCACGAGTCGTATTATAATATAATACAATTAGATATATATTAGGCTACGAAAGTGGCGTAATATTATTGAACATATTATTATTATAAAAATTGTGTTATAAAACGGGAAACTCCTGACAATTATGAAACATTTAATAAAATGTCATTTCGGATATATAACGGATAAACTTATTGAGTTAGGCGAAATTGTTGTCACTCGGGTCCAGGTAAGTTATTATTTGTGACGTTCGTGTTGTCACGGATATATGACGATTAATATAGACGTTTTCTATAACTAAATAACCACTTAACCGAAAGGTTGAACCGGGTTATTTGGCTATATGAAATGAATATATTAGTGGGCATCGTATCCTACGACGCCCATAGGTTGTAGTATATGTAAAGTGATATAGATTGCGAGTGTATATATCTGGAAATCTGGCCAATTTGACGATATATATGAGGAATTTATTAAACTATGATATATACTATATAGTAATTATGTGCTATGTGCTTTAGGTTGGGTGTAATCTTGGAACGGTATGTTACGTAAATAAATATGAGGATTATCAAATCGACAGACTTGGTAAACTTCGGCGATTTATTTAAATGACATATTGGGCTAATATTAGATCCATAGTTTATTTTATTATTCTTTATGTGATCTTTTTGGTTTGTTTTGAGTCGACCCACTATCCGTATGGATACCAAACGCAAATACACCAAACTAATACGAAATGGATTTTCGGAAATAAAACGGATTCTCGTCTGGGTTTGGGAATATTATATATTTGAGGAAATGATTTCTGAAAGAGTTAATATTGTTTGGTCGTGCCAAGTCCGTAGTTGCTGTTTCGTGAGTTATCATACGTCTTATTTCTACCTACCTCGTCTTGCTATTTTCTGGACTTGAGGTGAGTCATAGCCCCACTTTTTACTCTTGAACTATGTTTTCAACGATTGGGGTGAGAAACGTGCAAATGATTTTATGTGGACTATTATCGCTTTTATATGCTTTCTAAACTTGCTATGCGTATGGACTATGATATATTGTCAGCTTTAGTCACATAGTTTTGTGTGTACTATTCAAGGTTGGCTTATTTGGTTATTGGTGGATTGTCAGCTTTAGTCACATAGTTTTGTGTGTACTATTCAAGGTTGGCTTATTTGGTTATTGGTGGATTGTCAGCTTTAGTCACATAGTTTTGTGTGTACTATTCAAGGTTGGCTTATTGGTTATTGGTGGATTGTCAGCTTTAGTCACATAGTTTCGTGTGTACTATTCAAGGTTGACTTATTTAGATACTATAGTGTGCACCTATAGGTTATTAATACTTCGGAGGTTATCCGAGTATTTATTGGTATTGCGGGGGTTACCCGAATATCTATGTTAGTACGGAAGGGTATCCGTGTGTTATGTTGAGAGCGGAGGGTATCCGCAGGCTTTTAGCGAATCCTTAGTCTAGCTAGCAAGCGTTTTGCGTATATGTCCACTATATTGTTAGTTGAATTTAAACCTATGATCTCACCAGCGAAAGCTGATTTTTAGCACGTTTTCTCAGGTAATTAAGTGTTGAGATGCATGCTTGGAATGGAAGGCTCGGCCAAGGCACACGGTTCATGGATCTATTTTTCTAAACTTTGATAATTAAATTTGGACCTATTGTTACTTTATTTTGGGCCTGACTCTGAAGTATGTTGGGATAAATGTAAACCTTAAAACCCCGTTTTGGTTGTGTTTTTATTTTGTTTACTTTATCTCGTTCTATATTGTCTTGTGTTGGATACCAATCCCCGTAGCACCCCGAAAGCTTGTTGAGTCTTCCGCTGTATCAAATTTTGGGGGTGTTACAACACCGCCGCCACCCCAGCGGTTTGGGTGAGCGGTTTGGTTGAGCGGTGATATACACTGCTGCGGTTTGGAGCAATTATCAAAAGGAACGTTGGAAAAAATGACCGTTGGGAGCAAAAAAGGACCGTTGGGAGCACTAAAAAAAAGAAAGAAAGAAAGAAATTTCCTATCCGGTGAGCTTGTTTGATCGGAAAACATGGAAGAAAAAGTAAGTCAAGATAGTGAGGATGTGAAAGAAAAAGTAAGTCAAAATATGGAAAATATGGGCTAGGTATATAGTATAATATTATTTCTTTTTCTCCTTTTGACCCAATATTGAGTTATATTACAACACGTGAATACATGAACTTCAAGTATCTTTTATATTTATGCTAATTTGTTAGCATTATATATTTTCTCAAATATCTTTTATATTTATGATTTTAAAAATGTAAAAACGTTCATCTTAGTTAAATTCGAAAAGATTTGACAAATCGTTAATACGTGTATCATATTGTGCAATATAATTTTAAAAGACGACGAGGAGACAATATGTTTTTTTTCCAAGTATTATGTATTTTTATTTTAATTATTAATGAAATATTATGTTTTTATTAAATTATTTATTTATGAAAATAAAAAATAAAAAAATAAAAAGTTGGAGGTTTGGGAGGTATGAAAAAATGACCATTGCCACTAAAATAAGGGTGAGAGGTATGGAAAAAGTGTGAGTGATGTGGAATGATATTATTGGTGAGTTGGGAGGTATAAATTTTTTTTGCAGTGACCATTGTCACCACCCTCAAGAGGCATTTATATCTCTTGAAAAGTTAAAAGTTAAAACCAATAGAATATCATCTTATTAAATTTAGAATAGGTGAATGGCTAAAAAAGGCCAGCAGAACAAGATTGTAAAAAAGTACTCGTACTAGAATTTGTGTATGATATACAAGAAAATCTTTAGAAAATAAAGCGACTAAAAAAAAGGAATCAAATAGATTTTCTGATTGATTTTCAGTAGGAGTTTGTTTGGGAGAAAAGATAGCATGTGAAAAAGGGCAGGATACTCTGTCAGTGCATGACGTATAAATGGACCAGATTTGACCTGCCTCTTTCGGATTTTCTCTCCTACCCATTATTAACCTCACTCTTTTTATTCCTAAAGTACACTTTTTTATGCTTAATTTTCACTAAATCATATCTTACTTAAAATAAAGTCATAAGCAGGACTGTTTTGAATCCGGAAACAAATCTGATATGTTGGTAATTTTTTTTTCTAGAATGTGACTTTAGTGCACATGTTAATGTTAAAGTAATTATAAAAAGCATATTCTAGTTCACCAAATTAGAGGTTACATCGAGTTTAGAAAATATATATGCTTTCTTACCCTACAGTAAAGAGCCTTTGGGTAAAATTTTAGAGATGGTGCCGCCGCCCCCCCTCCCCCACCCCCAAGAGCCAATTTGATGCAACGTCGAGTTCAGGCCCCCTTTACTTTTATGTGCTATTTATGTGTTAGTTGATAAATATAATGTAGAAAATGGTGTACATTTTTATAATATAATCAGATTACAATAAATAACAGAATGTAAATAACAGAAAATAAATACTAACAGACAACAAGGAGTAGAAGCAGAAAACATACTCTAATAACGATTAAATAAAAGAAAGCAGTAAAGATCGGAATGAGGCTCGTGTTACACACGATTCCTTTAAAACAGATTCGCCGTCTGTTTCTCAGGGTACAACGTCCAAAGCTGTTTTACAGCCGGACCTGACTAAACTTGCCTGAAAGATCACAAGAACTTGTGTGCTTCTGATCAACTAGCTTGCTGGAAATCTGTTACTCTGGAGTTGCGTTTTTCTGTGTCCCCAAACCGAATGAGACTAGGTTATATTTATAGCGAAAACCTATCTTGTTCGCCAAGATTGAATCATTGTTAAATATATACCTATTTTCTTATAAAAACGATTTCAGTATCTTCCATTTATTTAAACAGATTTTATAAAACTTGTTCACAAAGTTCAAATCGTTTCTCTAAATAAATAGATACAAAATTCTGGAATATATTAAAATTGGCAACGAAATCAGCAGCAAAAAGATACGCACGTTTGCGAGGCTTCGGAACTGCATTCGTGTCCGCATGTCGCGCGGCGCATGAGTTCAGAAGCTTCGAACCCAATTGGCCCGGAAATCCCATTTTCTGCACACCCCCTGCGCCCGCGTAGGAGTGGGAGCATAACCAACCTAAAAGAATTTGATAGCCAATACTATGACTTCCTTATAAACTAGTCTCCATTTCATTTTCTAGGCGATGTGGGATAGTTTATTTTTCCAAATTTTATGTTCCAAGTGTCCCACTTTGAGACACGATATCTCATTCATATTAACTCCATTTTTGACATACTTTAGCTTGTTGCGAAGCTCTATTAGTGGAAAACAAAACGCACCCAACCAACACAAATATATGTAACATATACATACATTAAATAATGTCCAAAGTTTGCAAAAATCACTTTGCGAAACTCATTTTCCAACATATTAGAACTATTGTTTGCTCTCGTACTCTAGAGTAAAGAGACTTTGGGTCAAATGCTGGTGGAGAACCCCTCCCCCCCCCCCCCCCAACTCTCTTGTTTAACCATTTCAAATGGGATCCCTCGGGTTCTTTAAAGACACATGGGTTAGTAGAGCTTTATCAAGTTTGTTGAACGACCTTTTGGCATATATGGAATTGAAGAAACAAAATTAGGTCATGCAACATTAGTGGATGAGAGTAATACTTATTGTAATGAAGATATATTTCCCGTGGTTCAAATTTTTTATTGTGGGTTTCGAATATGACTTCTAAGTGTCAGGTTACATGGAATTGGTGGATACATTCTCCTGCTAATATGAGACCTCCATAGCTTTTATAGGTTTTTTTTTTTTTTTTTTAATTTTTCGCTCTAGCTGAGAGCCTTATGTTGTATCTTTCCTTTTTCGCCCTTGTGGCTTTTTAATATCATGGTTGTTATAAAAAATAAATAATAAAAATAAATAAATAAATAAAGTCACCATACACAAATACACACACAAAGAAATACCCTCATAACTCTCGTTTCATTTGGCGGTCACCAGACTCTGTTAAAGTATGTGTATAAATATTAATGAGTGTATGACTAGTATCGAACTTGAGACCTCGGGATTGCACACATTTCAAACGAGAATTAAAGTATAATAATAATATATATTAAATGTTATGTATATATGTAATTTTTTAAATTTAATGGACTTAACGGTCGTTAGTTGTTAACCGTATGGACTAACTAACGTTAAAAGAAAAAGAAAATGACTAGAATGTAACTAGGAGCCAAGAAGGATCCGGAATCCCTTCTTGGACTCCATATCCGGTCGACAAGGGCTAGGGGAAACCTAACCCACTCCAACTTGTCCTCCAAGTTACATATAGTATAAATACAAGGCCTAGTGACATGCATTCACATCTTTTGTGCACACACTCTATTCCTAAGTCTTTTCTTTTCTTTCTTTTCCTTCTAGCCAATCGACAATCACCCTCCTTAGGGTTCTGTCGATTTTGTTTTATCAAAAACAAAATGTTTACTTTAGATCTTGCAATCTCTTTAATTCGGTAGTAGTTTGTGTGTACAAGAACGAGGTAACAACTCACTATAGTTGTTATCAAGAGATCAATAAACAAAAAGGTAAGGGGTTTATCATAAATCTAATTAAACCCTAATTAGGGTTCTTCAATGGTTCAAGAATTCAAGATTGCATACGGTACGTTCTCTTTTATGTTTTAGTTAATAAATATGTGTTATACAAGATCCATAGCTTCCGCATACGTGTTTACTTGATATAATTTATATATATATGATTGTCATGATATTAAAATTCTAACAGACTAGCCACCATCGAATTGACGTAAAAAACCCACGTTGTGATGGGTGACCACTTACCAGTGTGGCCAAGCCCTGTCACACATGGTTATATTCATCTACAAAGAAAGTTTTTTAAGGTCATTTCCTTTTTAATGACAATGTCCACATGCTTCAGTTAAAGCTATTGTCACAAACACTTTAGTCGGTAAAACCTCTTTAATATTCAAGAATGACACAGCCTAGTGCCAACCATAAGTTGTATTAAACATTAAACAAAATCAGATTTTCGTATCTAATTGCATACATTATTATTATTTATGGGAGGTGATTTGTACACCACTAAAATTGATGTGCACACCACTAAATTGTGTTGATAATGCATATAGTACAACTATATATTTCATATTTAGTGATATACACATCAATTTTAATGGTGTACAAATCACCTCTCATTATTTATTACCGAGCAATGAGAACCAATATTCTCGTTAATAGGATACCCAGTATCTTGAACAGTTAAGTGGACAAATTTGGTGGGCAAGAAATCAATTTGATCAACAAGTATGATGGTGTAATCAGTGACCACGGGCTCCACAATATTATTCTTTGGGAGCCACCACCACCTCTACTCCCACAACGTTTTCAATTTTTTATTTCCTAATCTATATACTTTTTCATATATTATTCTAGTTCTTTCTTTTTTTTATAGACCATAGCCCCATAGGTGTTAAAAAAAAGTACTCCGTGTAATTGTACTTCAAGTTGTAAATATTGAAAACACCACATGTAACACAAATACACAAGCCTGTTAATATCGAGATCTTACTATGAATCGTGTTTGTGTTTATAAGATCAGATCTAAGTCAGAAAATCTTACTTAAATGTTTAAAGGTCTTATATCTAGTGTTAGCATTCAAAGCTGATTGTATATCAAATTCATGAAGAATTAAAAATTGTCAAAAGTTACAATAATGTGAATGCAATGCGTAATAGTTTAAAACAGTGTTGCGAAAATCGGCCGAATCGGCCAACTAATAGGTAATCGGCCTTGAAACTTGGAGGGATTTCCAAAGTAATTGGCCGATTAATCGGCCGAGTAAATAAAATCGGCCGATTAATCGGTCAAAAATCGCTAATCGGCCCTCGACCGCTTCAGTATCGATTCACAATTTTTGCAACATTGGTTTAAAATACTAAAATATATAATCGGTGATTAAGGACGTTAAATCTTTAATCTACACATTGATATATCTTACTCTTATAAAACATTTATAGTTATCCATGTCTAATTTATTATTTTATTTTGACAAAATTCATTCATTTATAGTTTATTTTGGCATCCTTAGATGCATGGGACCAAGGTGATCTCACCGTTCTTCACGTTTTTGAGTTACTTAATTAAAGGAAAGCATGATTGACTCGGAACGAGATCTTACGATCCTATGGTAAGATCGAGATTTTACTTAAGATCCTATAAAAGACTAACTCGTTTTTGCTTAGCGGGATCGTAAAATTGGAAGATTTTAAGAGCTTGATCGAGATATTAACTCCTATACAAAGACCTATAGGCTATAACTCAAATCCTCTTTAAAAGAATGTTTAATGAGTTAATGAACAATTGGCAAACTCCATCGATGGTATGTTCATTGCCTTAATGCTTATCAATTTATAATTCTTTCGGTATAATAAGACCAAGGTATGTTATCAACGGCATCGTGATTGCATAATAACGCACCTAATACATTCTAGAAAGAAAATCGAGAGAGAGAGAGAGGGAGAAAAATGAGTGCTTTCAATCGGCCTGCACATTTGAACCAAACTAATCTAATTAATCTTAGGTTGTAGAATTGAAAACTTTGTGATCGCCCCAACGGTAAATATAGAAAACGATAATCCATTTCCATTAAAAATGTTCAGATACTTAGACTAATGCTAATGGAGGTTGCAAGGCAACCACAACTTCCTAGCCAACTACAAATGCAACGTGTTCCCCCACTAGCCAAGCCCCAAGCGATGCGTCTCACCCTAACCATATCAAAGTTATGGTTGTCTGCACAACCGAAATTTTTAATTTTTTGTGTTTTTTTTTTAGTATATTTTTTGTTGTGGTTGTAGTCGCCTTATTAGACTAATGCTAATGGGAGGTTACAAGGCAACCACAACTCCCTAGCCAACCACAAATGCAACGCGTTCCCCCACTAGCCAAGCCCCAAGCCACGCGTCTCACCCCAACCATATCAAAGTTATGGTTGTCTGCACAACCAAAACTTTCAATTCTTGTGTATGTAGAGTTTTTTTTTTTTTTTTTTTTTTTTTTTTTTTTTTTTTTTTTTAGTTGTGATCGCCTTATTGGCAAATTGTGGTTGATGTGTATTCTTAGATAGAAAAAGATGAGGTGACAGAGGATGACCACAAAAATTGTGGTCAGCATTATCATTAGTTTTAGCAAATTGTGGTTAGGTGTAGTCTTAGATAGAAAAAACTATTGTGACGCTGAGATGTCAAGGGATGATCACAAAAATTGTGGTCACCATTAGCATTAGTCTTGAAGTTATATTTCTTACAAATTTAAAAGAAAAAGACTTGGTAAAAATTTAAAACACAGTTGATCTCTAAGTTGATTCTAGTGTTTGATTGGTCTTATTCTACAGGTTACAAGTATTGCAATAACTTTGGTGAAAATCCAAATTGTTTAGCAGCAGGCATATAAAGGTGTACAGTTAAACATATCCCGTCAATGTCTTTTTTGAAAGTTAGGGAATGTACGGTTAAGATTGGAATGCGTAAATTGTCCTTTGTCAATGCGCCAAAAGTCCCACATGACATGTTCTTGTCACATTACCGCACTTCTCACAAATTAACTTTAACTCCTGCTTACCATTTGATTTAGATTTAGTGCATGATCATATGCTTTAAAGGATGTATTTTTGTATTAAAATATGTAAAAGAAATGTTTGGATTATAGCTAGTTTAAGAGCTTGCAAACAATTAAACTCGAAAATAAGATTGCAAATCGCGAATCGGTAGTCGGATGGTCGACCTCCTTGTAGCTTGTAATCGGTCTACACGAGATTAATCGGTGATTAATTGGATTGGCATTTTCGGCAAGTTTTAGGTATTTACGGCGAGTTTTTGGTATTTTCGGCAACCTTTTTCCTTAAAAACATCTTGTAATAGACATAAACAACGACTATAACGTAGCGTTTGGTATGTTGTAATCAAAGTGAGAATGAAAAAAGGTTATTACAGTATAATGAAATTTTTTTTGTTTGTTTACACATTTACAATGTAATGATACATTGCAAAGAATGACTCATTACATCATTGTCATTCCTTAGGGGTCCCACTCCTATTTTTTCATTACATCTTGTAATGGAATGGAGATTATATAAAAGTCCATCATTCCATTACGTCCTATCTTACCAACTAAACATGATTAATAACACTAATGAATCATTACATTGCGCCATTCTTTCCATTACATCATTTATTCCATTCATTTGATATTTCATTCATTCCTACCAAACGAACCCTAAGTGATTAAAGTTACTTTACAGTGAGTTTTATTAACGAATCATTTGGATATACACTAGTTGTCCTTAGTAGATAATTACAAAGTTACAGTTGTACAAATTTATTAGTGATTTGCCTTGATTAGTGGGTATTACCCAATATAGTTTTCATTACTCCTATATGTAGTCATTCATTCTTCTGTAATAGGCAAGCAAAACAAAATAACAAACAAGGTACCCATCAAACTAGACCTCAACAAACACAACTTTAATTCTTGGAGTTCCTTCTTCAAGATTCATCTTAGCAGTCTTGGACTAAAATCCCACATCGAAGAAAAGGCCTCATCTAGCGTTCCCAACCAGGAATGGAGTAAACTCGACGACCTAATCAAGATGTGGATCCTCGGATCCCTATGTGATTCTTTGCAAGAACAAGTCGTCTCAACACCGGGTTTCGCAAAAGACCTATGGGACCATCTCGAATCTTTGTTTCATGACAGCAACGATGCTAGGGCCATCAACCTTGACAACGAGCTTCGTTCCATCAAGATTGGCAACATGTCCATAAACGCGTATTGCACCAAAATCAAAGCCATGGCCGATAGACTCAAGAATCTTGGCGCTCCGGTAAGTGATAAGAATCTAGTTATGTATGCGGTTAATGGCCTTGATTCCCGATTCGCTACTATTGTTAAGATCATTCGTCACCGCAAGCCTCTTCCGTCCTTTGAAACGGCACGCACAATGTTGTTGCTTGATGAGTCCACACAAAGTGAGGTTGCCGACAATACTCTACATTCGACAGTAGCTCATCATCACCAACTGTTTTAATGGCTACTAAGTTGTCGGGACAAAAAGGTACTTCTAATGCTCAATCTACTAAGTCTCAATCCTTACCTCAGCTACGTAATCATTTTAATAAGGGGATGTGCAAGTTTGGTGATGGATGTAAATTCATACATGATCACCAAAATAGAACAGGGTTAAAACATAATATGGGGCAACTTAATTATGGTCGAGGGTCTGGTAATGCAGTTATGGTCATAACAATGTTACTTGGGCTCCTGGCTATTACTCCACTCGTCAAGCCCAACACCAGCCTCCCCCTTTGGGCCGACAGTCCAACACACAACCTTGTAGAACCGTAAAGAGGGGGTGAATACGGTTTCTTCGGCTTTTAAGATGTTTAAAAACTTTAAGCCTCAAAGAAAACCAAGTGGTTGTATAATCAATCCTAACAACTGATGAGTGTGTAATTACTCATCATTTTTATCGTGTCTGAACTGCCAAAACATCCAAAAACACTCAGAAATGCATCAAAATACATAAATTATCCCAAAAGTGTGTTTTATATGTTTTAGATGCAAAATGTTTAAAAACAAATGAAAAACGAACAAAGTTTGCATAATTGGCAGTTTCAGTCCCTCAAGTTTCAAAAATTGACAAAACTAGTACTTGAAGGTTTGAAATGAAAGAAAAGTCAACCCAAGTCCTTTGGAATTCAAAAATTGTCAAAACAAGTCCTTGGGTGAAAAGTTTGAGAAAATTACACAATTGGTCCCTATAGTTTTAAAATTGGCAAAGTTAGTCCCGGGGTATTTAAAAAAGTGGAAGATATAAATAATCACCCTTGAAGTATTCACACATTACAATTTTTCCCCTTTTGATAATTAAAGGGAAATTACACTTTTGGTCTTCAAGTTTGGTAAACTACAAATTTGGTCCTTGGGCTAAACAAAATTACAAACCAAACGGACCTAGTATTATTATCCCCCTAAATCCAAATCAAACCCATCCAAAACTAATCCACCCAACACCCTCCCAGGCCCAAACCAAGCCCAAAACTGTCACTAGCCCACTCCCTCCCGTTTTTAATAATACCCCCGGTCAACTTTGACCTTTGACCACCCCTCAACCCTTGACCGTTTGACCCTCCACCTCATCACCCCTTCCACATCACCACCCCACTCACTGCTACCATCCAAGACCTCCATCATCACCCCTACCTTCACCTCCTGCACACTCCAACCCTCCCCCTTGCATCTCCAAACAAACACTACACTCCAATATTACCCCATGGCATCAATTATTCAAAGGAAAACGCCAAAGCAATTTGGGCGCCAAAATTCACAAACGACCAGGATCAAATTTTATCATCCAAGGGTGTACATTGGAGCTGGGAAAAGACAAAGAGCAACTCCCAAACCCTAATTTGAAGATATAAAAGGAAGAGAGAGGCTATGAAGCAGCAGTTGGATTTTTAGTTTTTTAAAATTTCATATTGTTTTAGTGTAACTTTCAAATTCTGTTTAATTCTTAGATTTCAAGTATTGTATTAAGTGATTTTATTGTAATTTAGATCATTTCCATCAATCAAACTCAGTTTTAATTTGAATTCAGTTCATATTTTATCAAAAAAATTCAAAAATATAAATGAGTGAATGTTGTTTGCAGTGATTATTCTGGACTTCTAGGCTCATATGAGATCCTAAATAAGCTTCTGAAAGCTATTGGAACCATTTAAAAGTAGTTTAGTATAAAAGAAAAAAAATACAAAAAAATCCAGAAAAATAGAAATAAAATAAAAATTTGCAAGTTTATGTGAGAGAAGCATTGGAGCACAGTGTATATGGGATGGCTGTGGGATAGTGGCTTAGGGAAGCCTTTAGGATGGTTCTTGGTACTTGGTTCTGTGGTTTGAGCAGGAATGCACCTTGTGAGCTTTTCATTCAAATTTTACATTTCACTGTAATTGTGCTTATCTTGGTTTAACTCTGTGACTTTCATGCTCAATTTATGTTTATCAGTTGAATGGTTGCTTAATGTTTCAAGTTGGTTCATTTGTTTTCATATTTGGTCAAGCTTTTATTTTTAATTGTGAAAATAGTTCTATGATGATAAATGGTACTTAGGAGTTATGGTTTTGTTTTTATGCTTTAAATAGTTTTTTTATAACATAAAATGCTTGAGTGATTCAGTTTCATGGTCTATCTCACTCATTAGTATCAAGAATCTTAATTCAGTTAAATTTAAGGGGGTGTTTGGCTTATTGGTTCAGTAGGGGTTAGAAGGTGTTTTTGTTAATAACTCAGGTTTCCACAAACCACATTAGGATATATTAGTTCATTTAGGTCACAAAATTTAGGTCTTTTATTATAAAAAGTCAAAATCTCTTTTGAACTTGATTGACTGTGCACTGTTGAGGTTTTGTATTAGCATAATCATCTCAATTCATCCATTAGTTGTTAAAGTAGCTTAAGTAGGTCTGATTATAGCTTATTACTACAAAACTAGTAGCTAAACTAAGATCTAAACTCACAATAGTCAAAGTAGCTTACAAAAGATAAAAAGTTAAATTTGCAATTTTCAGATTTTGCCAAAATGGGAAGAATATTTGTAATTTTAGAGTAAGGATCTAGACGTTGTGCTTTTTAGGACTTGTAATATCCCAGCTCATCTCCATTTTCCCACCTTTACCTTATTTTTGTGATTTTTTTTGTGGGTCCCACACCCATCCAAACTCACCTGCAGGGAAAGGGGTTCCCCTGTGCAGCAGACCATCACCACCACACCACCACCTTTAGTGGTTGCTGCAGCCCACCACAGTGGGTCCCACAAGACCAAATTGGTCTCTTTCAACCCCCCTCCTAGCAACCTTCTAAGTTTGACCAAGAATTTGACCTTAGACCCTGTGGACCCCACTTGAAATCACCCATAAAAGTTGTCCCATTTTCAGTGCAATAATTAGATACTCAAGTGCTTATCCTGGCTTCTTGGCTTATTCAGGCAGCTTATTTGGTTAAATTTAGTTTAAACATGTCCAATAGAGTTAATTGAACCAGATTCCACCATTGTGGACCCCACATAAGCTTATTTCCTTGTTTGGTCAAAGAAAGTCAAACTGTTTGGCTTATTGATAAGTACCGAGTTTATTTTTAAGCTTAAGAAAAAGTTCCTTCACAAAAAGTTCCTAAATCCAGTAGTAAATCAGTTGTGTAAAATAAAAATCAAGAAAATCCAAATTTAAATAAAGTGATAGCTTCTATTTAAGCTCTTTGGCTTATTTTTCTGCTTATTTATTAGCACTTCTCATTTTTAAACTTTTCTTAGGTTTATTATAACTTAAAATAATTTTAGGAATTTTTTCAGATTTTTCTTTTGTCATTTACTACTTTTTATAATTTAATTTAGTTTAAGTTAATTAAATAATTAGTTTTAATTAATAATTAATAATTAAAAAGTAGAAAAAATAGGTTTTCTGTTTTAAAATTAGTTTTATAATATTTTAGATTTTTCTAAATTTAATTTTCATTTTTCTAGTTAATTTTCATAATTAATTAATAATTAGTGTAATTTAGTTAATTAAAAAGTAATTAATAATTAGTAATTAATTACTAGTAATTAATTAAATAGTGGTAAAAATAATTTTAATTTTCCAAAAATTTTCTTAAGTCATTAGGATTGTAAACATATCATTTTCACGTTCGTAGGACTTTATTTGCTCACGTTTCACTTTTTATTTTGCGCGTTTGCGTTTATTTTAAATCCAAACGCGCGTTTTAGGTTTAACTCACGTTTCTAGGTTATCTATTTATCAGTAATTGTTAGAATAGTGTTTCTAAGTCATTCTCAATCATAATCTCGTAGTTTAATCATAATAATCAAATTCCTGATCCTCCTGTTAAATCGCCCGATCACTTAAAACGTTTTAAATACAATTGCTTACCTCGCTGGGACATAACGACCCGGGTATACACTGTACTCCTTGGTTAGTTGGTTTTAGACGTTTGACTTGGTTGACCATCACCTGAAAAACCTTGTTGACCGTTTAGGACCAATCAAAATTTGGCGCCGCTGCCGGGGAGGTAGCTGCGTATTCAAAACGATTTTTAGCGATTAGTGGTTTTTTATTCATCACTGTATAAACACCACCACTTTTTTGTAAATCTTAATCATAAAACAAAAACATCTCTTTAACACTTTTCCTAAAGTGTTAACAACACCAAAAAAATCAAAAACAAACAAAACAGATCGTTACGTTTTCTATATCGCGTTTCTTTTAAGGTGATTCTTGAAGAAATACGATTTTGGTAAACGAAACGACACAAAAAATATTGTCCAAAAGTTTTTAACCCATACACAAAAAACCCAAAAACATTCATCTCTTTCTTGTGAATAATAAACTACATAAAAACAAACCATCGCAAACCAAGGCAGAACACCTACCAACTGGGGGTGTGAACATAATAAGTTCCCAAACAAAAGATAAAAACTTGCCTTTGTATCCTTGTGAGTGGTGTACCTTTCTTAAAGAAGTCATTCATTCGTGATTATTGGTTTAAGTTCACTGTTGATTTGCCTCGATCTTGTTTTATTGAAAATTTGTTAGTGCATGCGCACTCGTTCACAATCGAAACGAAATCGTCAACTGATAAACGTAACTGAGTTACGTCCTATTGTTGAGGATCCAGTTCCAAAAATGGATGGTAATCAAGAACCACCCATCATAGATAATGCAGCTCCTGATCTCCGAACGATGGAGGAGTTGTGTCAACCCACATTGCTCGGAAGAGGCGGGCCCATTGCCCCTCTTAACATTGCTGCCACAAATTTTGGACTTAAGCATCACATGATACAACAAGTCCAGAATTCGTGCCAATTTCATGGCTTACCTGGTGACGATGCAAATAAGTATCTTGATAAATTTCTTACCGTCACCCAAAGCATGAAGCAGAATGGTGTCTCTGATGATGCCCTTCGTCTATCTCTTTTCCCCTATTCTCTAACCCATCATGCCACTGCATGGTTTGATCGACTTCCTAAGAATTCGATTCACACTTTTAAAGAAATGGTGACTAAATTTTTAGCCAAATACTTTCCACCATCCATGGTTTCTAAGTTACGAAATGACATTAGTAACTTTCGTCAGCATCCCGAAGAGTCTCTATTTGAGGCATGGGAACGCTATAAGCTCTCAATTGATCGGTGTCCTAACCATAACATGTTACTCGTTACCCAAATAGATACTTTCTATAATGGGTTGACATTAAGACACCGTGATATTCTCAATGTTGCTGCTTGTGGCACCTTTATGAAAAGGCGCCCCGAAGAGTGCTATGATCTCATTGAAAACATGACTGCCCATCATAATTTCTGGGATTCCTCAGCTGAGAGGGAAGAGTCATGTAAGTCTGTCACTCCAGCATCTTCTGAAATAGCGATCCTCACTAAAAAGATGGATGATTTCGCTACGGCTATGTTGAGGATGAACCAAAGTATCCAAAATCAACAAGCCAAAGCCGTTAATCAAAGTTGTGAAACTTGTGGAGGTCCACATTCATATTCCGAGTGTCCAGCCACTAGTGGTTACACTCATGAGGACGTATATGCTGCTCAAGGTTCCTATAATTCGGGAGGTAATAACTACCAACCGCAAGGGGACCGCAATCTTCTAAGCTATCGTTCTAACAATTTCCTTGGACCTCCCGGATTTAATCAAAACCCTAACGTCCAAAACCGTAACCAGAACCAAAATCAGAATCGAACAAACCAAGGTTACCAAAACTAAGGAAATGTCAATCAGACCCAAAACCAAGGTTTCCATCATAACCAAAATCAAGGAAACTGCAATCGAAACCAAGGTCAAAACAACTATCAGGGAAACAATTCTCATGGACATGGCAACCAACATCAGGGAAATTTTCAAAACCACGGTTCTCATCAAAATAACCGGGCTCAAAATTTTCCCAATCAAAATCAAGCCATCACTCCAACTACTCAGAATTACCCTAACCAAGCTCCTCCTAACCATACTCAAGCAATTGTTCCAACTGGCCCATCACATGGTGAGTTGTTGAGACAATTCATGAAATCTCAGGAGGAAATGAATAGGGTAATAATGACTCAGATCGCAGACCTTAGGAAGTCTTTAAATGATCGACCCTCGGGCTCAGGTATTACTTTACCTAGCAACACGATCGCTAATCCGAGGGGCGATGTTAAAGCGATCACAACGAGAAGTGGTGTTTCCTATGATGGACCCAAAGCTCCTACTACCTCTTCTTCTCCTCCCAAGGTAGTAGAACGTGAACCTGAGGTGACAAAGGACAAGGTGCAATTTACTAGTCCACGAAGTACCGCACACGTCCATCCTCAGGTTGTACCAGAAACCGTACCAAAACCAGGAGTTGTATTTGAACCACCAACAACTCCTGGAGAGAACCCTAAATCCAAACCTTCACTACCATATCCATCTCGGTTACAAGACCAGAAGCTCTGTGAAAAAGCCAATCATCAAATGGAAAAGTTTTTTCAAATTTTCCGAGATTCATTTTGATATCAGTTTCGCGGATGCTCTCCTTTTGATGCCTAAATTCGCATCGACAATAAAAAATCTGTTGAACAATAAAGAGAAACTATTTGAAATGGCAAGAACTTCACTCAATGAAAACTGCTCTGCAGTTCTTTTGAAACAGCTTCCCGAGAAGCTAGGAGATCCGGGAAAATTTCTCATTCCTTGTGTTTTCCCCGGAATGGTTGAGTGCTTCGCCTTGGCCGATCTAGGTGCAAGCATCAACTTGATGCCTTATTCAATATGGAAAAAGCTCTCTCTTCCGGAACTCACCACCACCTGCATGACTCTCGAGCTTGCAGACCACTCAACATCTCGTCCCCTCGGCATCGCCGAGGATGTATTTGTAAAGGTGGGAAACTTCCACTTTCCGGCAGATTTTGTGATTGTTGATTTCGATGCTGACCCACGAGTTCCTCTCATTCTTGGGAGAGGATTCTTAAGGACGGGTCGTGCGTTAATCGATGTGCACGAAGAGGAAATAACTCTTCGTGTTGGTAATGAAGCAGTAACGTTTAACCTCGATCAAACTTCGAGGTACTCCTCTAATTATGACGCCGAATCGGTTAACCGAATTGATGTCATTGATGTTGCGTCTGAGGAGTACTCTCAAGAACTTCTTGGTTACCTTCCGAGTGGCAGTCCCACTCCATCTTCTGAGCCTATCATTTCTGACTCTTCCCCTTCTCTCACTCCTTTGAAGGAAGTGACTTCCTTTTGGAAGAAGTCGAGGCTTTTCTCGCCCAAGATAGTTCAATTTCGGGTAAATTTGATGAGGACTATCTTGATCCTGAGGGGGATATTCTTTTGCTAGAAAAATTATTAAACGAAGATCCATCTCCCCCTCTCCCTCCAAAAGTACTTCATAAAGAGGAAGTCAAAAATGTTGAAATAACTGATGACTTTCCTGTGGTTGAACTTAAGGACTTACCGCCTCATCTTGAATATGCATTTCTGGAGGGTGATGATAAATTACCCGTCATAATTGCTAAAAATTTAAGTGTTGAGGAAAAGGCTGCTCTCATAAAGGTTTTGAAGTCTCATAAACAAGCAATTGCTTGGAGACTCTCCGACATCAAGGGCATTGACCCTGAACTTTGTACCCACAAGATTTTAATGGAGGATGACTTCAAACCAGCAGTCCAACACCAAAGAAGGGTGAATCCAAAAATTCATGAGGTCATTAAACAAGAAGTTTTAAAACTTCTTGATGCCGAATTTGATTTACCCTATCTCGGACAGTCCTTGGGTTAGCCCAATACATTGTTTTCCAAAAAAGGGTGGCATTACTGTTTTCACAAACGAGGAAAATGAGTTGATTCCAACTCGATTGGTTACGGGTTGGCGTGTCTGCATTGACTATCGCAAGTTAAATGACGCCACCCGCAAAGATCATTTTCCTCTGCCCTTTATGGATCAGATGCTCGAGAGATTAGCGGGGAATGAGTACTATTGTTTCCTCGATTGTTTCTCGGGTTACTTTCAGATTCCCATTGATCCGCAAGATCAGGAAAAGACCACTTTCACGTGCCCCTATGGAACTTTTGCGTATAAACGTATGCCATTTGGTTTATGTAATGCTCCGGGCACGTTTCAAAGATGTATGATGTCCATATTTTCCGACATGATCGGGAAAACTATGGAGGTCTTTATGGACGATTTTTCGGTCATTGGGGATTCGTTTCAATCATGTCTCTCCCATTTAGACAACATGCTCAAACGTTGTGAAGACACAAAGTTATGTCTAAATTGGGAGAAGAGTCACTTTATGGTCAAAGAGGGCATTGTCCTCGGCCATAAAATTTCAAAGAATGGGATTGAGGTTGACAAAGCCAAAATCGATGTCATTGCTAAATTACCTCATCCTACTACCGTCAAAGGTATTAGGAGCTTTTTGGGTCATGCCGTTTTCTATCGTAGGTTTATTTAAGATTTTTCCAAGATCGCCCGGCCTATGACCCATCTCCTCAAAAAGGATGCTCCTTTTATCTTCTCACCTGAGTGCATAGAAGCTTTTGAAACTTTAAAGAAAAAGCTTACTGAGGCACCGATTCTTGTTGCCCCCGATTGGGACTTGCCCTTTGAACTTATGTGTGATGCTAGTGATTATGCAATAGGGGCAGTCTTGGGGCAACGCAAATCTAAACACTTCCAGCCTATACACTATGCAAGCAAAACGATGACCGAGGCTCAAAGTCATTACACCACCACTGAAAAAGAATTATTAGCTGTGGTGTATGCCTTTGAAAAATTCTGGTCATATTTGATATTGACCAAAAGCATAGTGTATATGGATCACTTGGCTTTGAAGTACCTTTTTGCAAAACAAGAAGCAAAGCCGAGACTACTTCGTTGGGTTCTCCTCCTGCAAGAATTTGATATCATCATTCGTGATAAAAAAGGAGCTGAGAACCTAGCTTCTGATCATCTCTCCCGTTTGGAAAACCTCCACCAAGATGTCTTAGAAAAGAAGGAAATTAATGAAACCTTCCCTCTCGAGACACTCAATGCGGATGCCTTTCGTGGAGATTCTGTTACCCCATGGTTTGCCGATTTTGCAAACTACCTTGCGGGTAATTTTGTTGTGAAAGGGATGTCGTCCCAACAGAAAAATAAATTCTTTAAGGATGTGAAACATTATTTCTGGGACGACCCCTACCTTTTCAAAATCTGTGCGGATCAAGTCATCCGACGGTGTGTATATGGTCAAGAAGCCACTGAAATTCTCAAGGCTTGCCATGCTGGTCCCACGGGGGGCCACCACAATCCAAATTACACCGCCAAAAAGGTGTTTAACTCCGGTTTCTATTGGCCCACGATTTATAAGGATGCCCAAGAATTGGTCAAATCCTGTGACGCTTGTCAACGTCATGGGAATATTTCACAAAAGAATGAAATGCCACAAAATGCAATCCAAGTTTGTGAAATATTTGATGTTTGGGGCATCGACTTTATGGGGCCATTTCCATCATCTCATGGAAACAAGTATATACTCGTGGCTGTTGACTATTTATCAAAATGGGTTGAAGTGAAAGCTTTACCCACAAATGATGCCCGAGTTGTTGTGAAATTTTTAAAAGCTCTTTTTTCTCGATTTGGAACTCCACGTGCTATAATTAGTGATCGTGGTACGCATTTCTGCAATGACAAATTCGATAAAGTCATGCAAAAGTATGGTGTAACTCACCGTCTTTCTACTGCGTACCACCCTCAAACAAGTGGACAAGTAGAAGTTTCCAATCGAGGCATCAAGAGAATTTTGGAAAGAACCGTTGGTGAAAATCGTGCATCGTGGTCGGATAAACTAGATGATGCACTTTGGACTTTCCGTACGGCATACAAAACACCCATCGGGTGTACGCCTTACAAGTTTGTGTACGGGAAAGCATGCCATCTACCGATCGAGCTTGAGCATAAAGCATATTGGGCCCTCAAGCATGCAAATTTTGACCTAAAAACTGCGGGTGATCATCGGAAAGTTCAATTGAATGAATTAAATGAACTTCGTGTTCAAGCTTATGAGAACTCTTTGATCTACAAGGAAAAGACAAAGAAGATACATGACTCAAAAATCAAGAACCGCGTTTTCAACGTTGGTGATCGAGTCCTTCTTTTCAACTCTAGACTCAAGATCTTCTCGGGAAAGCTCAAAACCCGATGGACTGGTCCATTCACTATCGTTAAGGTTTATCCTTATGGCACCGTCGAGTTGTCTCAGAATGACGGTCCTAATTTCAAAGTGAATGGACATCGTTTGAAGCATTACTTTGGAGAGTACATACCATCCATGGTTGTCCCGGATCTCCAAACTCTCCCCAAGGACAATTGAATTCGGGGATCGAGTCAAGCTAGAGACTCGATAAACAAAAACAGTAGCAACAACATGGGTTTTCACCCGTGTCTCTGACTTCTTTCTACTTTCTAACACCCTAGTGTGGGGGAGTGGCCGTCCCCTGCACCTATTTGAAATGTATATATCTTTGAAAAAAAAATGTGTGATTGTATGTACAGATAAATAAAGTGAGAAATGCAAAACGATATTTCCACAGTTAGCTTATAATATTATCTTTTTACGTTCAAAGAGTCAGCATAATAGCCGGGACTTTGAATATTGAGGACAATATTCAATTCTAAGTGTGTGTGGGGGGAGGGGGGGAAATTCTAGCGAATTTTATAACATTATATCCTCTAGAACCCCCGTTTTTGGCCCAAAATTTTCAAAAATTTTTCACTTTATTTCAAAATTTTTGTGGTAATCAGTCCGCCGTGTCTAAACGATAAAAGGATTGGCTAATCCAGGAGCAAAAGGCTCTTGGTAAAGATATATCAAATCTGTTGATGGCTTGGAATTTGCCCAAAATTGTATGGTAAATCAACTCGCCATATCCAAAAAAGTGAATGAGTTGGCTAGCCCGCAAGATTATGGCTTGTCGTAAAGGCAGTAGAAAAACCATAATTGGTAATCAGCTCACCAAGATGTTGACTATTCCATCAAGAATTGGCTAGTCCAGAAGCAAACGGCTTTTGGTAAAGACAAATCAAATCCATTGACAGCTGGTGGTTTGCTCAAAATCACATGGTTATCAAGTGGACCATAGTTCTTACTTGAACTGATACATTTGGCTACTCCAGAAGTGATGGCTTTTGGTAAAGAGTTTTAAATCCATTAAGTTTTTCTCAAAAATATTGCTAGGGACTAGCAATAGTTTAGTGTGAGGGATTGATGAATGCGTAAATACTCATCATTTTTATCGTATCTGAACTATCAAAACATTCAAAAACACTCAGAAATGCATCAAAATACAGAAATTATCCCAAAAGTGTGTTTTATATGTTTTAGATGCAAAATGTTTAAAAACAAATGGAAAACGAACAAAGTTTGCATAATTGGCAGTTTCAGTCCCTCAAGTTTCAAAAATTGACAAAACTAGTCCCTGAAGGTTTGAAATGAAAGAAAAGTCAACCCAAGTCCTTTGGAATTCAAAAATTG
Organism: Artemisia argyi; assembly: GCA_030686995.1. Lineage (NCBI taxonomy): Eukaryota > Viridiplantae > Streptophyta > Magnoliopsida > Asterales > Asteraceae > Artemisia > Artemisia argyi. The sequence goes on from JARVZY010002998.1 coordinate 56,936, forward strand.
TCAAAACAAGTCCTTGGGTGAAAAGTTTGAGAAAATTACACAATTGGTCCCTATAGTTTCAAAATTGGCAAAGTTAGTCCCTGGGTATTTAAAAAAGTGGAAAATATAAATAATCACCCTTGAACTATTCACATGTTACAATTTTGCCCCTTTTGATAATTAAAGGGAAATTACACTTTCGGTCTTCAAGTTTTGGTAAACTACAAATTTGGTCCTTGGGCTAAACAAAATTACAAACCAAACGGACCTAGTATTATTATCCCCCTAAATCCAAATCAAACCCATCCAAAACTAATCCACCCAACACCCTCCCAGGCCCAAACCAAGCCCAAAACTGTCACCAGCCCACTCCCTCCCGTTTTTAATAATACCCCCCGGTCAACTTTGACCTTTGACCACCCCTCAACCCTTGACCGTTTGACCCTCCACCTCATCACCCCTTCCACATCACCACCCCACTCACTGCTACCATCCAAGACCTCCATCATCACCCCTACCTTCACCTCCTGCACACTTCAACCCTCCCCTTTGCATCTCCAAACAAACACTACACTCCAATATTACCCCTGGCATCAATTATTCAAAGGAAAACGCCAAAGCAATTTGGGCGCCAAAATTCACCAACGGCCAGGATCAAATTTTATCATCCAAGGGTGTACATTGGAGCTGGGAAAAGACAAAGAACAACTCCCAAACCCTAATTTGAAGATATAAAAGGAAGAGAGAGGCTATGGAGCATCAGTTGGATTTTTAGTTTTAAAATTTCATATTGCTTTAGTGTAACTTTCAAATTCTGTTTAATTCTCAGATTTCAAGTATTGTATTAAGTGATTTTATTGTAATTTAGATCATTTCCATCAATCAAACTCAGTTTTAATTTGAATTCAGTTTTTATAAAAAAAAAATCAAAAATATAAATGTGAGTGAATGTTGTTTGCAGTGATTATTCTGGACTTCTAGGCTCATATGAGATCCTAAATAAGCTTCTGAAAGCTATTGGAACCATTTAAAAGTAGTTTAGTATAAAAGAAAAAAAAATACAAAAAAAATCTAGAAAAATAGAAATAAAATAAAAATTTGCAGGTTTATGTCAGAGAAGCATTGGAGCACAGTGTATATGGGATGGCTGTGGGATAGTGGCTTAGGGAAGCCTTTAGGATGGTTCTTGGTACTTGGTTTTGTGGTTTGAGCAGGAATGCACCTTGTGAGCTTTTCATTCAAATTTTACATTTCACTGTAATTGTGCTTATCTTGGTTTAACTCTGTGACTTTCATGCTCAATTTATGTTTATCAGTTGAATGGTTGCTTAATGTTTCAAGTTGGTTCATTTGTTTTCATATTTGGTCAAGCTTTTATTTTTAACTGTGAAAATAGTTCTATGATGATAAATGGTACTTAGGAGTTATGGTTTTGTTTTTATGCTTTAAATAGTTTTTTTATAACATAAAATGCTTGAGTGATTCAGTTTCATGGTCTATCTCACTCATTAGTATCAAGAATCTCAATTCAGTTAAATTTAAGGGGGTGTTTGGCTTATTGGTTCAGTAGGGGTTAGAAGGTGTTTTTGTTAATAACTCAGGTTTCCACAAACCACATTAGGATATATTAGTTCATTTAGGTCACAAAATTTAGGTCTTTTGTTATAAAAAGTCAAAATCTCTTTTGAACTTGATTGACTGTGCACTGTTGAGGTTTTGTATTAGCATAATCATCTCAATTCATCCATTAGTTGTTAAAGTAGCTTAAGTAGGTCTGATTATAGCTTATTACTACAAAACTAGTAGCTAAACTAAGATCTAAACTCACAATAGTCAAAGTAGCTTACAAAAGATAAAATGTCAAATTTGCAATTTTCAGATTTTGCCAAAATGGGAAGAATATTTGTGATTTTAGAGTAAAGATCTAGACATTGTGCTTTTTAGGACTTGTAATATCCCAGCTCATCTCCATTTTCCCACCTTTACCTTATTTTGATGATTTTTTTTGTGGGTCCCACACCCATCCAAACTCACCTGCAGGGAAAGGGGTTCCCCTGTGCAGCAGACCATCACCACCACACCACCACCTTTAGTGGTTGCTGCAGCCCACCACAGTGGGTCCCACAAGACCAAATTGGTCTCTTTCAACCCCCCTCCTGGCAACCTTCTGAGTTTGACCAAGAATTTGACCTTAGACCCTGTGGACCCCACTTGAAATCACCCATGAAAGTTGTCCCATTTTCAGTGCAATAATTAGATACTCAAGTGCTTATCCTGGCTTCTTGGCTTATTCAGGCAGCTTATTTTCTTAAATTTAGCTTAAACATGTCCAATAGAGTTAATTGAACCAGATTCCACCATTATGGACCCCACATAAGCTTATTTGAGCTTATTTCCTTGTTTGGTCAAAGAAAGTCAAACTGTTTGGCTTATTGATAAGTACAAAGCTTATTTTAAGCTTAAGCAAAAGTTCCTTCACAAAAAGTTCCTAAATCCAGTAGTAAATCAGCTGTGTAAAATAAAAATCAAGAAAATCCAAATTTAAATAAAGTGATAGCTTGTATTTAAGCCATTTGGCTTATTTTTCTGCTTATTTTTTAGCACTTTTCATTTTTAAATTTTTCTTAGGTTTATTATAACTTTATTTAATTTTAGGAATTTTTTCAGATTTTTCTTTTGTCATTTAGTGCTTTTTACAATTTAATTTAGTTTAAGTTAATTAAATAATTAGTTTTAATTAATAATTAATATTTAAAAAGTAGAAAAATAGGTTTTCTGTTTTAAAATTAGTTTTATAATATTTTAGATTTTTCTAAATTTAATTTTCATTTTTCTAGTTAATTTTCATAATTAATTAATAATTAGTGTAATTTAGTTAATTAAAAAGTAATTAATAATTAGTAATTAATTAATAGTAATTAATTAAATAGTGGTAAAAATAATTTTAATTTTCCAAAAATTTTCTTAAGTCATTGGGATTGTAAAAATATCATTTTCACATTCGTAGGACTTTATTTGCTCACGTTTCACTTTTTATTTTGCGCGTTTGCGTTTATTTTAAATCCAAACGCGCGTTTTAGGTTTAACTCACGTTTCTAGGTTATCTGTTCATCAGTAATTGTTAGAATAGTGTTTCTAAGTCATTCTCAATCATAATCTCGTAGTTTAATCATAATAATCAAATTCCTGATCCTCCTGTTAAATCGCACGATCACTTAAAACGTTTTAAATACAATTGCTTACTTCGCTGGGACATAACGACCCGGGAATACACTGTACTGTGGAAAACTAGAAGGGGGGTTGAATAGTTTTACGTCTTTTTAATTCGTTGTAAAAGATAGTTTTAGTTTTTTCTTAGATTTTAAAAACTTAGATTCGATAATATGTGATCTCAAGTCTTGCACACTATAAACAACTATCAATAAGTAATATATAACAATGATAAGTAATGAAATAAGTAAGAGATGGAAAGATTGAACCGCGAGACAGGAGATTTATAGTGGTTCGGCTACAAGGACACCTTCCTTGCCCTACTCCACTCCCCGAGCACCTAACTCGAGAGTTTTCTTCACTATATCAACAAGCTCCCTTATGGCGGAGAAAACTTTACACACCAATTTACACACCAATTTTCACACCACAACTTCATCACACCTAAGTCACGACTTCTACACAACTTCTTCAAATCAATCTACTTCACAACTAACTACTCCATACCTATCTTCTTCACATCAATATAATTCCTAACTTTTCTTCTTCACACCAAGCTACTAACTAATCACACAATCTATATATCTAGCACAACTATCTACAATCAACTATTCACAACAATTTTCACAAAGAATAATGTAAATAATCTTGATGATGTACCAACAACTTGGATGTGGAGATCACAACAAGTTGTAATACTTCTTGTCTTGGGGGATAGAAGTATTATTCTCTTGCACTTGAGAGGATGAAGTTTGAATCACTTTGAAACAAAGAATTATACACTTATGATCAAATGATAAGAGAATAGAAATGTGGATCTAGATCAGAAAGTTTAGAAGTGCAAAAGGTGAGAAAATTCTGAGGAGAGAACCAGTATTTATAGGGGATAAAAATACTGTTCTGGAGCGTGGCCGGTCCCCTTAATTAATGGCCGGTCCCCTTAATGATTAAGGGGGCCGCCTAAGGAATTAAGGGGGTCGCCCCTTCAGAACGTTGGTTTTTCTTGTCTTTTAGTGGGGAATATTTTTCTGGATAAAATTTGCCATTTTTAGTTGGAAATTTGAAATCATATATTTATAATGAATTAAACATATTCTTTTAATTCCAAAAGTAATTTTGTAAAAGATATAATATGTTTAATACATTTTATAAAAATTCTAGTGATTAGAAAAATTTCCTTTGATCATGAAATGTAATAAACCCTTTGTTTATTCATACCTTAAGTGATATGAAAGCAAAGACAAATATTAAGCACTAAAAACTTGTTTACGTCATAAGTTTTAGATTAATGAGTTTATGCTTTATAATTATCAAAACATAGAGACATTGTTAATATGCTAACAATGTTTTAAGACATTATTTATGTCTACAATCTCCCCTTTTTGATGATTACAAAACCTTAAACTCATTAGGTCTAAAAAATAATTTTAGACAAGTATTTAGAGTTTAACATTCTCTTCTCCCCTTTTTGTAAAATCAAAAAGATTAATGCTCCCTCTTGATGTATGCTCCCCCTCATTTGAGAGCACCAGGGGAATGAGCTATGGAAATCTTGGCTACACAAAATATTATAAGAGAACAAGGCACATATACATGCAAAGCAATAATTATAAAAATAGATTCATTCAAGCATCATAGAAAGCATTACAACATTTAATATGCTTAAGGCATATTAATCATAATAAAACAAAAGAAAAGACATAGTCCTATATTGCCTAAAAGAGCACTTGGACTTGCCTGCAACTCATGGTTGATTGTTTTATTTGCTTGAAGGATAACATAAGCATAAAGCTTAGTTGTTAGATGGAGAAGGATAAGGAGTGGGGTATGGAGCGGAAGAGGTGGACCTTACGATATTGTATCGTGTTAAGGGTGGAATGGGATGAGGTCGAGTGAGAAGATATTCAATCCAAGAAATATCTTCACTCAAGTATAGGATTTGTTTTTGAAGGAAGATGCAAAAAGGGCAATAGTGAGTGTGGTTTGTAACTTGATCCAAGTTGAGAGAGTGAGGATGGCAATTGTTGTAGGGTGATGATGGAGGTTGCCCTTTGTTGCGTTGTGCAAGATGCATGGCATTGAGATCACAAAGATCATGGATTTGTGATATTTCATCACGGAACTTTTGCTTTTCCGTGGTAATGCGGAGAAAGTCATTGTGTTGATATGGATGAATTGGGTTTGTGTAGTTGGAGTTGTAGTGGGATGGTTGATCAAACTTGTATGGATCATTACAAGTTTTTGGAGGTTGAGATAAGTGGTTTGGCATGAAGGAAGATGTTTGGCCAATGTTGTATGGTTTGTAAAGAGGATCAAATGAATGGTTTGGGAAGTAAGTGGTTGGTGGTGTTGAGTGATTTCCAACTTTATTTGTTATGATGGATTTGTTTCGAGGGCTTTTTCTTCGCCAAACGGGTTTTTTCGTCATTCTTGCAAGCCATGAGGCTTTTGGTTTTGGTTTGTTTGGAGAAGCCATGAAGGGATGAGTGAAGAGTTTTGAGGATTGGGGGTATTTATAGTGTAAGATTTGTGTATTTATGGATGGATAAAGTTTGTTTGGGAGATTAGGACAAAATGTGTTGGTGAAAATTAGGAAATGTAGGTTGAAATGGGCTAAAAAGCAGAAAAGATTCTGTAAACCCGACCATCAGATGGCCGGTCCCCTTAATTAGAGGGCGGTCCCCTTAATGATTAAGGGGGCCTCTTTACAAAATTAAGGGGGCGCCCATCTGGTGATTTCCAGGCTGCCAGAATTAGGTTTTTGGTAGAAAATTTGCAGAAAGGTTGTGTATTTGGATTAGAGTTCAAGCAAGTTCAATTCCCTTAGGCAATATAGAATCTAATCTAATCAAGATATAGCATGAATGCAAGAACACATAGGCAAAAGAGCAAATAATCAACACATAATAAGCAAGAGGAGATAAGTAAAGGCAAGATCACTTAAACTTCCTAAGGCACCTATCTTAGATCAAAGGAAAAGGCAACTAGTGAGTGAAAAACTAGTGATGGATCGAGATGACAACATTATTAGTAAATTTGTCCTACTGTGTGTCTATATGCAACAAATGTGGAGTTGTGATTGTTTCGACTCGTAAGTGCAAAAAGAAATGACGATCCTAAGAAATAATCCAAATGATCTCCTTGATTCAATTTTTGCTCGATCATGAATGTCAAAGACATATATTAGATTATATACCTTGACAATTTATATGAGAGTTTATGTATGATTTTGAAAAACAATGTTTTTGGTATTAGTCAACAATGCAAGGAAAATGATCTTCATGTGATTCCTAGATGCGAGAATAATTTTTAAAGAAAATTGATTGGGTTTTACAAAGGAGTTTATGCAAAGAAAATAAATTTTCCCAATCTTTATTTTTGTGCGAAATAGATTCCTAATCCTAAACGCAAGTGGTTGAATAATTCACGCTTAAAGGGTTTTGTGAATATATCCGCAATGTTGTCTTCCGATGCAACCTTCTCTATAGATATATTTACTTTTTGTACATTATCCCTAAGAAAGTGGTGGCGTATTTCTATGTGTTTAGTCCTAGAGTGTTGCACCGGATTTTTAATTAAATCTATTGCACCTTTGTTATCGCACATAATGGGGACATTTTCTAACCTAATGCCATAGTCTACGAGAGCTTGTTTCATCCATAGTGCTTGTTGACATGCCTTTCCAGCGCTTACATATTCGGCTTCGGTGGTAGAAATAGCAAGAGCGGTTTGCTTCTTCGAAAACCAAGATGTTAGACAACATCCCATAAACGTGCAAATACCGCTAGTGCTCTTTCTATCTACGTAGTCTCCCGCATGATCCGAATCCGCATAGACGATGGTTTCTTTGCCGGATCCCTTAGGATACCATAATCCTAAGTGTATAGTGCCTTTAACCTATCGGAAGATACGTTTAACCGCTTCTAGGTGAGAGGTTTTGGGATCCTCTTTAAAACGGGCACAAAGGCAGACACTAAACATGATATCGGGTCTACTTGCCGTCAAGTATAGTAAACTACCTATCATTCCTCTATACTTGGTGTTATCTACGGACTCACCTTCATCGTCCTTTGTGAACTTTACTTCCGTAGACATGGGAGTTTTCATGGGTTTTGAGTCTTCTAGGCCAAATTTCTTAAGCATTTCCTTAATGTACGTAGATTGGTTAAAAAAATATTTCATCTTCTAATTGTTTTATTTGTAATCCTAGGAAGAAGTTAAGTTCACCCATCATGCTCATCTCAAACTCATCATGCATGATTTTGGCAAATTCATCACACATGTCTTGACAAGTCGATCCAAATATAATGTCATCGACATATATTTGGACAATGATGAGATCTGGGTCTTTCCTTTTAGTGAAAAGAGTGTTATCTACCATTCCCATGGAATAATCATGTTTAATAAGAAAAGATTTTAATCGATCATACCAAGCTTTTGGAGCTTGTTTGAGTCCATACAAAGCTTTCTTTAACTTATAAACATAATCAGGTTTTGCGAAGTCAATGAATCCTGGAGGTTGTGCCACATATACCTCCTCATTGATAAAACCGTTAAGGAATGCACTTTTCATGTCCATTTGGAATAACTTAAAATCTAGGGCACAAACATAGGCAATTAATATCCTAATCGATTCTAGTCTAGCTACGGGGGCATAAGTTTCGTCATAATCGATTCCTTCTTGTTGATTATAACCTTGGGCAACTAACCTAGCTTTATTCCTAGTAACTATTCCATTCTCATCTAACTTATTCCTATATACCCATTTGGTTCCTATGAAGGTCATATTCTTTGGATTTGGGACTAATTCCCAAACATCATTTGCCTTAAATTGATTTAATTCTTCTTACATAGCTGTAACCCAACTTTCATCCTTTAAAGCCTCGCTAATATTCTTAGGTTCTATTGCTGAGAGGAAACAAAAGAAATAGTTTTTATCTTGGGCTTGTGACCTAAGGGTTCTTTGGTTAAGATGTCCTATTATATTATCTAATGGATGTGATCTAGATTCTTTAATATTAACGGTTTCGTTATTTTCTAAGTGAATGTCTTCATTATCATTTCCTATGGGTTTTGTTTTACTAACCTCAATAGCTTCATCTTCGATTAAATCATCATCTTCTAAAGGTAGTGTTTTAGGAGGTGGTGGCGTTTCATCAAATGTTACATTTAGTGATTCCTCTACTTTCATGGAGTGTTCGTTAAGTATTATATATGCTTTGCTATTTTGTGAGTATCCTAAAAATATTCCTTCATATGATTTTGGATCAAACTTAGTGAGGTAATCCTTAGTGTTTAAAATATAACATTTACTTCCAAATACCCTAAAGTAGCTTAAGTTTGGTTTTCTACCTCTTAATAACTCATAAGGAGTTTTTCCTAGAATTCTTCTAATTGATACCCTATTTAAAATATAAGTTGATGTATCTACGGCGTGACACCAAAACTTTTTTGGGATGGATTGTTCATTTAACATAGTTCTACTCATTTCTTGTAGTGACCTATTTTTTCTTTCTACTACGCCATTTGATTGAGGAGTACGAGTAGCGGAGAAATTGTGAGATATTCCATTTAACTCACAATATTTTCCGAATTGTACTTCGTTATCAAATTCCCTACCATGGTCCGTCCTAATGGCAACTATTGAGCATCCTAATTTATTTTGAATCATTTTACTAAATATTTCAAAGGCTTGGTTTTTGTCACTTAAAAACCTAGTCCATGTGTATCGTGAGTAGTCATCTACTATTACTAAGGTATATTTGTTTCCTCCATAGCTCCGCACAGCGGATGGACCAAAAAGATCCATATGTAATAATTCTAGGCACCTAGTAGTGGATACTATATTCTTAGCTTTGTGACTAGCATGAGCTTGTTTTCCAATTTTAAATGCATCACAAGAATGCTTGTCATATTTTAGATTAGGCAAATTTCTAACTAATTCCTTAGAGGCCAAAGATTGTATTTGTTGCATGTTAGCATGTCCTAATCTCCTATGCCACAATGTAGAGTTTTCATCTAGGGTCGTTAGGCATATCCTATCCTCAGGTTTGTTTCCTAGTTTCATAACATATATGCCACCTTTCCTAATTCCTCTACCTATAATTTTTCCATTCTTAACTATTTCGCTATCCTCTTCGGTAAATGTGACTCTACATTTATTATCACATATTTGTCCTACACTAAGCAAGTTATATGTTAATTTATCTACATGCTCTACATTTTCAATAGTAAGTGAGTCTTGAGAAATCGTACCTTTGCCAATGATTTTTCCACGTAAGTCACTACCGAAAATAACGTTACCTCCATTGTATGCCTTGTATGTAGAGAATAGCTTGCGGTTCCCCGTCATGTGCCTCGAATATCCACTATCTTTGATCCATTCGTCAGGTTCCAAGTCAATTCCTAAACATATTTCGTCGGTTTCTTTTGCCATAAAACACTTTTCGTCTCTTGGCTTTTCAACTTCTTCTTTGTCACTATCACTCCATGTTCCACTAACAAAAGCGCCTTGATTTTCATAACCCGATGGCTTTAGACATTCTCCAATGAGATGATTTGGACGTCCACATCTAAAGCACTTTCTTTTCCTGTAGTTTTCACTTCTATTTATTTGACACGCTTTTCTTTCGTCTCGTGATGATCTAGTGAATCTTTCTCGTCTCTTGAAGAATTTCTTGAATTCTCTTACGGCCATTGCATATTCTTCGTCTTCACTTTCGTCACTTGAATCATCATCACCACTAGGTTCCTTTTTGGCTTTTAGAGCAATGGATTTGGTTTGTTCTTTCTTGACTTTGACCGTTTCCGAATCTCTTCTTATGATTTATTCATGAACCTTCAAGTTGCCAATTAGTTCATCTAGTGATAACGTCATCAAGTTCTTTGGTTCTTCAATTGTCGTGACCTTAGCTCGCCATTTTGGATGCAATGCCCTAAGAAATTTCCTAACACAATTTTTACTAGAAAATGTCTCATCAAGTGCTTTTAAACTTGTGATAATAGTGTTAAACTTAGCAAAAGCATTATCAATTGATTCCTCTTCCGGAATCGTAAATTGTTCATATTGTTGTACAAGAAGATCTATTTTATTATCTTTGACTTGGCTATTATCTTGGTAAGTGATTAGTAAAGAATCCCAAATTTCTTTGGCGGTTTTACACATAAAAATTTTTTCATACTCTTTGCGTGGTAACGCATTATAAATAACCATTTTAGCCTCATTATTTTTTGCTAATTTCCTTGTCAAATCATCATTTTGTTCTTCGAAAGATACAATTTCATTCATTTTAGTTTCAACATTATATTGAATAGGGGGAAAATCATCAAAGGTAATAATATGCCAAAGATCAAGATCTTTTGATTTCACATACGTTTTGAATCTATTTTTCCAATATAAAAATCCATCACTTTCAAATAGTGGTGTTCTTTGCATAGATTGCCATTCTAAATATTTTTCAGATTCCATAGATCGTTACAAGTTTTAAAATACAATATATTTTAAAAATCTTGCTAGACGTGGCTCTTGATACCAATTGTGGAAAACTAGAAGGGGGGTTGAATAGTTTTACGTCTTTTTAATTCGTTGTAAAAGATAGTTTTAGTGTTTTCTTAGATTTTAAAAACTTAGATTCGATAATATGTGATCTCAAGTCTTGCACACTATAAACAACTATCAATAAGTAATATATAACAATGATAAGTAATGAAATAAGTAAGAGATGGAAAGATCGAACCGCGAGACAGGAGATTTATAGTGGTTCGGCTACAAGGACACTTTCCTTGCCCTACTCCACTCCCCGAGCACCTAACTCGAGAGTTTTCTTCACTATATCAACAAGCTCCCTTATGGCGGAGAAAACCTTACACACCAATTTACACACCAATTTACACACCACAACTTCTTCACACCTAAGTCACAATTTCTACACAACTTCTTCAAATCAATCTACTTCACCACTAACTACTCCACACCTATCTTCTTCACATCAATATAATTCCTAACTTTTCTTCTTCACACCAAGCTACTAACTAATCACACAATCTATATATCTAGCACAACTATCTACAATCAACTATTCACAATAATCTTCACAAAGAATAATGTAAATAATCTTGATGATGTACCAACAACTTGGATGTGGAGATCACAACAAGTTGTAATACTTCTTGTCTTGGGGGATAGAAGTATTTTTCTCTTGCACTTGAGAGGATGAAGTTTGAATCATTTTGAAACAAATAATTATACACTTATGATCAAAAGATAAGAGAATAGAAATGTGGATCTAGATCAGAAAGTTTAGAAGTGCAAAAGGTGAGAAAATTCTGAGGAGAGAACCAGTATTTATAGGGGATAAAAATACTGTTCTGAAGCGTGGCCGATCCCCTTAATTAATGGCCGGTCCCCTTAATGATTAAGGGGGCCGCCTAAGGAATTAAGGGGGCCGCCCCTTCAGAACGTTGGTTTTTCTTGTCTTTTAGTGGGGAATATTTTTCTGGATAAAATTTGCCATTTTTGGTTGGAAATTTGAAATCATATATTTATAATGAATTAAACATATTCTTTTAATTCCAAAAGTAATTTTGTAAAAGATATAAGATGTTTAATACATTTTATAAAAATTCTAGTGATTAGAAAAATTTCCTTTGATCATGAAATGTAATAAACCCTTTGATTATTCATACCTTAAGTGATATGGAAGCAAAGAAAAATATTAAGCACTAAAAACTTGTTTACGTCATAAGTTTTAGATTAATGAGTTTATGCTTTGTAATTATCAAAACATAGAGACATTGTTAATATGCTAACAATGTTTTAAGACATAATTTATGTCAACATGTACTCCTTGGTTAGTTGGTTTTAGACGTTTGACTTGGTTGACCATCACCTGGAAAACCTAGTTGACCGTTTAGGACCAATCAACAACCACAAACACAACCAAAGTATATAAAACGAGTAAAGAGAGACACCACGATATATACTGGTTCAGGATGGGGGGTTTATACCATCCGTACGTCCAGTTGCGAATCCACAACACCGATACTATTCCACTAGTATAATCCTTTCTGTGGACTACAAACCGTTAGAATTCACTCTACCGATATTCACCAATATCGATGCTCATAAAGAAGGAGTTACCCTCACGGTATTGCGCACCTCGAAAACCACCCTAAAGAATCTCGTGATTCGACTTACACCTAAGGGTCACCAAGACCACTACCAACCAAAACTTCCCACCGGAAGTATCAAACCCCAACTAGATCCCAATGATCTAGGCTTGGTCACCAAGACACAAGACTTCTCTTACAAATAATTGAATGAATGAACAAGTGTTTTTTCAACCAAGCACTAACCTAACCTAGAGACTCAATTGTAATAGAAAGGGTATAAGGAAGAAGACCCTCGACACAATCACAAGAGTGGATTAAGTTCTTGTGATTCTTCCCTTGCAAGGAGATGTGTTCTTTCAAAGATGTTAGAGTGAGAATCAAGAACACAAGATTAGAGATAGAGAGATTTGACAGTGTTTAGAGAGAAAGAATAATGGCAAGGGGTGAGGAATACAAGAGCCAAGGTGGGGTATTTATAGGCCAAGACCCAATTTGGGAAAAATTTACCGAGACTGGCGCGTCGACGCGCAGGCAGCGCGTCAGGATTGCTGTAACATTTTTTCCAATTTTAGGTGTTGGTCTTTTAAATACATAACCTTGCTAAACCCCCAATTGTATTTCACACATTTAAACCTTAACATTAATCAATCTAAGGTTTACCAACTCAAATAGCCAATTCGAAAATTATTTGTGAAGTGTTTAAAGAGAAAACAAATTACCAAAGGTATAAAATGTAGATAGGGTAATTTGGAAGGGGTAGAAGTGTTATTACTCACATGGCATAGAAAAGAGAGAAAGAATATGCCAAGATATATTCCATTGCTTGGGGGTGGAAGAATGAGATGGAGGGTTGAGATGAGATGGTTTGAATTTAATGGTTGAGATCAAGGGAGCCTATGTTTGGATTTCAAATAATTTGGCATGTGGGAAAAATGGAGGGTTGAGATGTGTTTATTTGAAATGGATGGTTAAGATCAAAGGAGCCTTATGTTTGGATTAAGAAGGGATATTCCAAAGGAATATGCTTTGCTTGGGGGGAAAGGAGAGATCAATGGTTGAGATGGTTTTGGTTTGAAATGGATGGTGAAGATCCAACACATGTGATGGAATGGAGAGGAAGAAAAAATATGCTAATGGAATATTCCAAATCATGGGGGGAAGAAATAAGATGGATGGTTGAGATGTTTTTAGTTTGAATTCAATGGTTGAGATCAAGGGGAGCTTCCTTTGGAATCCAAACAATTAGCATGTGGGAAATATGGAGGGTTTAGATGTGTTGTAAGGGAATGGAAGGTTGAGATGTAGAGTGTGTAAGGAATGGATTGTGTAAGGGAATATGTAAGAGTATAAGAGATTGTGTAAGAGAATATATGATTTGGATATGGTGGTATTTGTCTTTTGTAGAAATGAGATTAAGAGAAGATTAAGAAGTAATCTAATTGTCATTAAGAAGAAAAGGTTTAGACAATTAAGATTATAAGTTGAGAAAATCATAGGTTACTTATAAGTTCAAGTAACACAACGTCGAGAATCCAAAGTTTCATATCTCGTGACTTTCCACGACTCGACGTTCTCAACTAATACCTTGGTTCAAACAAGTTAAGTGCTTTACCTTGATTGTAAAGCATAACCCAAGTGGGAAAGGATGCGTTTACGCAAAGTGACCTTTGACTTAGTTTGACCAATAAAGGAGTAAACTCGTTACGTAATTAGAGAAGACGTAAGCACTGGATATGAGCATATGGATGCTTTAACACGATGCCACGTGAAATGTATAGGCTCCCTAAGTTTAGAAAAGCCTTTGCTAGAGGCGATAGTTAGAAAACATGAGTTGGCGTTTTCCCGTAAATAGGTGCTTTAAAAGTTGGATCTCTCAAATCCCAAAACTCGTTTTGAGTGTTCTCAATTAAGCACATAACATATTCATACCTGTATTGAAAGATCCACATTTGTCGGGTAAGGGGAAAGCCGACTTTCAAAATTCATCCCGAAATTCACAAACGCCTGGCGCGTTACCCACGCGTTGACGCGTGGGTGGCGCACCAGTAGCAGACTTGTGATTCGGGGAATTTTGGCTAACGTTTGTTATTTTATGTGTTTCGATGGTTTATTTGTCATCATTAAAACATAAAGAGATCTTAATCATGTTGCCTCAACAAACCTGTTAACACCTTATACACCCAACAGGCCTACGGCCCAACAACAACACACCAACCTTATACCTCTAATCAGTCCTATGCAGCCCCACTTGCATCCCAACATCCCAACTACCAGGCTCATTACCCACAACCCGTAATCCCCAACAACATTCTTGGACCCGCACCCGCTATGCACCTGCCTCAAGCCACTTCACTACCTAGTGCTTTTAGCACTATGACCTTACAAGACCCGACGTGGAACATGGACACAGATGCTTCTTCCCATTTTAATTCCAACGCAAGTAATTTAAGTTTAATTTTTAACAAACGTTTATTCCCATCTGTCCACGTTGGTGACGGGAATTCTCTTCCCGTCACCAACATCGGACATAGCATTATTCCATCTTCTCATCGCCCACTTCATTTACATAATGTCCTTGTAACCCCCAATATTATTAAAAATCTCATTTATGTCCGTCAATTTACTAGAGATAATAATTGTACTATTGAATTTGATGCTTTCGGTTTTTCTGTAAAGGACTTATGGACTCGCCATATCCTCCTTCGATGTGATAGTTCTGGCGATCTCTATCCCGTTACTAAGCCGTCAACAATTCCTACTGCTCTTCTCTCCACAAGCTCCTCCATGTGGCATCAACGCCTCGTTCATCCTGGTGACGAGGTGCTACGGTCTCTTACTTCTCGTCAATTTATTTCGTGTGATAAAGAAAAGTCTCTTCATGTTTGTCACTCATGCCAGCTTGGCAAACATGTGAAGCTCCCGTTTCATAGTTCCAAGTCTATTGTTAAACATTGTTTTGATATTATTCATTCCGATTTATGGACATCTCCAATTATTAGTAAAAGTGGTTTCAAAGACTACGTATTATTTCTTGATCATTTCTCTCATTACTTACGGATCTACCCCCTCCGTAATAAATCCGACATGCTGGATAAATTTCAGCATTTTCGTAATTATGTTAAGAACCAATTTAAATATGAAATAAAAAGTTTTCTATGTGACCATGGCGGTGAGTTTGACAATAACCGCTTACATACCCTTTTTGTTAAACATGGTATACAATTTTGATTCTCTTGCCCAAAAACCTCTCAACAAAATGGCAAGGCGGAGCGATGATTAGAACCATCAACAATGTCATTCGTACCCTCTTGTTTCAAGCCCAACTACCCCCCACCTTTTGGGTCGAGGCTCTACATATGGCCACGTATCTCCTCAATCTTTTACCATCCACATCCATCAACAACGAAATTCCCTACACACGACTTTTTCATAAAATACCCAACTACTCCAACCTACGTACCTTTGGATGTCTTTGCTACCCTCACCTACACTTACCCCACAAACTCGCCCCACGAGCAACACCATGCATTTTCTTGGGCTATCCCGCCTATCACCGTGGCTTTCGATGCCAAGACCTTGAAACAAACAAAATTTTACTTTCCCGCCACGTCACCTTTGACGAAACCTCCCACCGAACCACCAGGCCACTACCAGTCAATTCTCCACAACCCAACAGCCCCCAACCTGAAGCATTAAATCAACCATACCAAACTAACAACCTCCTACCCAACCACTCAACGCCCCAAACAAACCTCCCACCGAACCACCCCGCACTCACCGCATGGTTACTGGGTCGCAATCAGGCATTGTCAAACCCATTGACCGTCTCTCCCTTCACACGTCTCCTATCTCACCACTACCTAAATCTCCCTTTCTTGGTCTTCAAAACCCTCATTGGAATAATGCTATGTATGAAGAGTATAATGCGCTAGTTAAAAATGGTACTTGGATTCTTGTACCACGCCCCCTGGTATTAATTTGATACGCTCTATGTGGTTGTTTAAACATAAATTTCATGCTGATGGAACTCTGAGTCATTATAAGGCTCGTTTGGTTGCCAATGATAGTAGTCAGCAACTTGGTATTGACTGTGACGAGACTTTCAGCCTAGTGGTCAAGCCGGCTACCATCCGTACAGTTCTCTGTCTTGCGGTATCTTGCAAGTGTCCAATTCACCAGCTTGACGTCAAGAATGCTTTTCTTAATGGGGATTTATCTGAGACTGTATATATGCACCAACCACCGGGATTTGTGGACCCCCAGTACCCTCACCATGTCTGCCTTCTGCAAAAGTCTTTATATGGTCTGAAACAAGCACCCCGTGCTTGGTTTCAGAGATTTACAGGTTATGCCACTCATGTTGGATTTTACCACAGCCGATGTGACTCTTCTCTATTCATCCTTCGACAGGGCTCTCAGGTTGCTTATTTACTTATTTATGTGGATGACATTATTCTTACAGCTTCTTCTACAGTCTTACTACAGCAAGTCATTGCTTCTCTACACAGTGAGTTTGACATGACTGATCTCGGGGAACTTAATTATTTTCTTGGTATTTCTACTACTCGTCACTCTACAAGGTTGTTTCTGTCTCAGAGGAAGTACGCTATTGAGCTCCTTGAACGTGCTCACATGGCCAACTGTAATCCTTCACGAACACCAGTTGATACAAAATCCAAACTAGGTCCCGAAGGTGTTCCAGTTCAGGATCCTACTTTATACCGCAGTCTCGCAGGTGGTCTTTAGTACCTTTCATTTACTAGACCAGATCTATCATATGTAGTGCAACCGATTTGTCTTTACATGCATGACCCTCGCGAGCCTCATCTCACTGCTCTTAAGTGTATCCTTCGCTATGTTCGAGGAACTCTGGACTTTGGATTTCACTTGTACGCTTCTACTACCACCTCCCTTGTTGGTTATACCGATGCAGACTGGGCCAGCTGCCCCACTACAAGGCGGTCTACTTCAGGATACTGTGTCTTTTTGGGAGATAATCTCCTATCTTGTTCTTCTAAGCGCCAACATACTATATCCCGTTCTAGTGCCGAGGCTGAATACCGGGGCGTTGCAAATGTCGTGGCTGAGACTGCATTGCTTCGTAGCCTTCTTCGAGAGCTAAACTCTCCATTGTCCGCTGCAACCCTTGTATACTGTGACAATGTTAGTGCCATATACCTGTCTGCCAACCCAGTTCAACATCAACGGACCAAACTTATTGAGATCGAAATACATTTTGTACGTGACATGGTTACTTCTGGTCTGGTACGAGTTCTCCATGTGCCCTCCCGCTATCAGTACGCAGATATCTTCACCAAAGGCCTACCCTCAGCATTATTTGAAGAGTTCAGATCTAGTTTGAGCATCCGGCTTCCTCCCGCTCTAACTGCGGGGGAGTATTAACGAATCATTTGGATATACACTAGCTGTCCTCAGTAGATAATTACAAAGTTACAGTTGTACACATTTATTAGTGATTGTCTTGATTACTGGGGATTACCCAATATAGTTTTCATAACTCCTATATGTAGTCATTAATTCTTCTATAATAGGCAAGCAAAAACAAAATAACATTCAATATTCAATCTCATTGTGTATATTCTTCAAGTTTTAGGTATTTTCGGCTAGATTTGCAACTTTTCAGCAAGTTTGACCACCGTTGATAGTCGTTGACCACCATTGACCAATTTGTTTGACCGTTTCACATAAATCGGAAAGTTAGGTAGCCCAGTAGCACCTAGGCGGCAATTAATCAGCATTGTAGTGTTTTTTTTTTTTTGCAACACCGCTCGCAAATATAAAACGTTACATTTTATCAAATAAATAATAATGCTCTCATATTTGGTCATAACTACGTATTAACAAAACAAAAAATCCGATCCGTGACCGTTTGTGACTCTTTCAACAGCAACCTTCAGGTGTACCCATAATGAGATTAGTTTTGGGCACTCATTATTTTACCACTTTTGTTACTCAAATAGTTTTTGCCACTCATTAGTTCATCACTTTTGTAACTCAAATAGTTTTGGCCACTCATTAGTTTATCACTTTTGTTACTCAAATTGCCAAAGTGCCAAACAATAAATAAACATGCCTTTTAGTATTCATCATAGCTACCCGAGAACATTATGAATTATGTTAATGTATTGAAGAAGCTATTACAATTTTTCTGTTCAGTAATAATAAAGATCCTAAGAATAAATAAAAATAAGGTTGGTGGTTTGTAGGGTATGCAAAATGGTGGTTTTGGATGTTTTGATGCTGCCTTTCATAAATGTGGATATAAATTCGGATCTAGATTTGAATTTTGTCGGACCTTTTTAATCGTCAATATCCATGGACCACCCATTTTTATTACCGTTTATAATGCACCTACTATCTATTCTACATTACATTTTTGAACCTAAACTTACTGCAGCAATAATACAAATAGCCAGCTAAATGTGATGTATAAATTGAAGGGACGTGAAGTACTTTCGCGACTTAATTTACAATGATAAAAATAGTTCTCTATGTTAAACACAAAATTGAAAATAATAATAATAATAATAAAAAAAGTCTCATTTTCCATATAGTAGTAATATTAGAACATAGGGTGCAATAACGCACCACCAAGGCCAAATCTACATGGCACTATTTTGGCTTGAGCCAAAGCCATGCCACTGCACTCCTGCCGGCGCCAAAACAAAAGTGAATGATTTGGCTTGAGCTAGATGAAAATTTATTTTTTATTTTTTATTTTTTTTATTATTATTTTTTTAAGCTGTGTTTTGTATTAAGTTTGTGTTTTACTGGAGTATGGTGGGTCTCAAAAATGAGATTTTAGCTTGAGTGACTAGGAAATGTATTTTTGGGTGTGTGAGTGATAAGAAATTAAAAGATGAAAATGATAATGTGCCGCATAAGTAAGAAATTGAAAGATAAAAATGATAATGTGCCGCATAAGTAACAGTTTGGAGCGATTTGCTCTTTATCTTCTAATAATTTCTTCTCATACAAACAAGTTGGACAGCTGATTTAGATCATCTAAAAACCATGTGATCGGTATATTATAATGGTAGTTAGGGGTGTAATCGAGTCAAGCCGAGCTCGAGCTTAACAGGGCTTAAGATTGGCCTGAAATTTATAAGTTAAACTTGAGATTGGCTTGATAACTTGACGAGCTTTAATCATCCAGCTTGAGCTTGGCTTGAAAAATTCGATTAAAGCTTGAGTTCGTTTTGAAAATCTTAAATGTATATAAAAACATTGTATCTAATAGCCAAACTCGTCAATAAATATATGTATAAAGTAAAACAAACTTAAACCATAATAGCCAATTTGCTAAAAATTTATGCACTCTTGCGATTATGTTCGCATAAAGCATATGATTGACAAACTCTCAAACTAACGCGTTGACTTTAGAAAGTTAACATGTATTTCGTTTAAACTAAAAACAAAGACATATCATTACTTCAATAGCAAAAGTCAGTGATTGGCAAGTACGTAAATGTTATCTACTAAGAATGTGCAGGTTAAGTTCCAATCCATAAAGTACTTATCAGTAAAAATCAAATGATACAAATATTAGACTTTAAATTTTAAGTTATTTTAAAACACAATTTAGATATAAAACCTTAAAACCAACGGCAAAGTATCTTAGCTGCACATATGACCAGTCAAACATAGCATATATAAAGAAATTAACAGTAAAAAAAGTTTGATAGGAGCTCGAGCCGAACTATCAAAAACTTAAGCTTTGCTTGTTATATGTTTCGAGCTAATTTTTGAGCTTGAGCTTGATAAAAGCTTGACTCGATCAAGTCAAGCTCGAACTCAAGCTCGAGTTGCTTGATAAAAGCTTGACTTGATTACAGCCTAATGATAGTACACAAATTTTATATAAGTAAATGTTTAAAGGATGAAAACAATAAAGAATGCAATTATCAATTGGTGAATCTTATAAATGGGTAGGCAAGGAAAATCCAAAGGCAATAAAGGAAGGCAGCAACACCAAGTGACAGTCGTGAAGGAAAAGGAAGTGTGTAGTCTTTGGTCACGAAATACAGCATTTGGCCCTACTCTACCGCCCAAAACGTGCACTTTCTTCCCTTGTCTGCGTCTCACTCTTTTTCCTCTAAAATGTCGACAAAACTGATTAACTTATATATCACGTCTCAAAGATAAATCGCTAGCTTGAAAAGCTTAAGTCATTACTAATTCCGTCTCATAATAAGTGTCTGCATTACTATTTTAAGAAATGTCTCAATTTAAATGTTCATTTTCAACAAACGAAAAAAGGTTTTAGTGGAAGAAATGATATTTAATTGCTGGAAAGTGCAGTTAGTAAGATTTTCTAAAACTTTGAGTATATTGAAAGTGGACAATTATTATGAGACGGATAAAATATTATTTAAGTCTATTTCTTAGCTCATTTGGATATTAAGTTTACTGCTCAGTTCTTAAGTTTTTGAAGTAAGAAAAAGTAAAGAAATAAGAACTAAACATTTGTTAGAAATTAGGTTAAAGTGTGATGATAATTTTGAATATATTGCTTGAATTGTGTAAGGCACTTTATGAATAAAGTATAACATATTTTACCAGGATGAATCCCTCTTACCCAGAATAAAGTATATAGACCATGTTAATTATGTGTATCATGAAATCATTATTCGGATAATTCAAAGAACACATTGTTTCTAGGCACAAGAGAGCAAAGAAAAATAAAGAGGAATTATGTGATTTCGTATGTTAGAATGAGACAAGATGTGTTTGTTATGTAACAGACATATATGACAGTTATGGGTGGTTGAAACACCAAGAGTCACAACCTTTCAACGACGGACATGCCAGTTACTCCCTCCGTCCCATTTAAAGTGTCCACAATGGAATCTTTGCATGTCCCATTTAAAGTGTTCACTTGTACCTTCCAACCAATAAGATGAGAGTTTAGTGGGTAAAAGTAATATTTGATTGGTGGAGAGTTTAGTTAGTGGAATCTCCTAAAACTTTGTGCATTATGAAAGTGGACACTTTAAATGGGACGGAGGTAGTATGTTTTAGTTATGTTTTGGCGGGAAAATCTGTTAAATCCTTTAATAACGATGTATTAAAATCTTTTAAGTTTTGTGGTGCTGCCCAAACTCCGCGAGGGGAGGCTTCCCCTCGACCCTGCAAGGGGGCGCGACCCTCTTGACTCTCGCATCTTTGTCTAGCCAGAAACATATTAGCTCAACGAGTATACACTCTACACTTCTCTAACTCGTATTCGAGCGTAATATAAATCTATTGTTCTTTAGTAAATCGCAATTACCTAAAATAATTGATGACACTAAAATCACCAACACATTTTCAGCTCAATTTTGAGAGAAAACATTTTAATTCAAAATCAACCAAATCGTTATTCTTTTTCAGTCATTTTCATTTTCTTTTCCTCATTTGAGATACTTGAAAATATAACTTTTTTTGTTTCACTTCATTTTCATATTTATTTCCTCAAGTGTACTCCTTTACCTTTTTATATAAACTCTCAGTGTTTTACGTATATATTCATTCTGAACTATACAAGTTATTCTTGTCTCACATTTCAACAAATATGTAGTATGATTTATTAGCAAGATAGAAGTTTCAAATCGATTCAGTGTCGAACTATACCATATACCATCAAACTATAAGATTTAGGAAATATCGTCAATTTAAAATTGACACAAGAACGTCGTTCAATCAGATTAAACCAGACCTAGCTAGTGCCACATTAGACATTTATCGAACTACCATTGCCACCTAATATAAGTGTACAAGTTTTTTACGATTTCGTCTCATGTATAACATACTCTACATAAAAAGTGAGCAAATATGCATACATAATCAATTAATCGGTATGGGACAAAATCTTAGTTGCAAAATTTTCTAGGCAATACTAGGCCAAGTGTAATAAATATACCCCACAATGTTGAGTATTGAGTGGAGGTATTTTACAGGCATCAAACTTTTGCTGGATATGGTTGATGAGTACTATTATGGTACACATGGTTGAGGTGCCACTGCCAATATACACTTTGATCCAAATATACCCCACAAAAATCCATTAAATAAACACCCACACACAAATATCCTCACACGAATACACGATTAGGTCGCATAATTTTTATTGGGGGGTACGCGTCCCAAAGGGGTGTGTAATGCAGGGATTCGTCGGAGATGGGGGCAAATTACACTGGTCTAACAAAAGTAATAACTTGGGCTTTGAAATATACAATAAAAAACTAAACATTTGATAAATAAAAAAATTGAGTAGAAGAGTATACTCAACAAAACAAAAAACTTCTTTTCATGTACAACTGTTAATTAATGCGAAACTTGAATTCATAAAGTAGAAAGGATGTGACAATGAAATATATGGTGATCTCAAATTTTGTTTTGTTTGGAAGAATTGAAATCATATAAGAGACACGTTATATTTATCTTGTGGAGGGCTCTTATCATGTGTCACACATGGAGAAGGCGTTTTCAAAGTGTTATATCTGCCTTGTCAA
Source organism: Artemisia argyi (assembly GCA_030686995.1). Classification (NCBI taxonomy): domain Eukaryota; kingdom Viridiplantae; phylum Streptophyta; class Magnoliopsida; order Asterales; family Asteraceae; genus Artemisia; species Artemisia argyi. The sequence goes on from JARVZY010002998.1 coordinate 79,750, forward strand.
CATTTTGTCTCCATCAAGATGTGAAAATTCTTATAGACGTTGAACTCTGTTATTCATTTTTTAAAAGTATGTTTTAGTAACTTATTCAAACAGATCATTTACAAAAATCGAATTCGATAACATCCACTTATAAAACAAGGTCGAAGCACTAATGACTAACAAGTCAATTTATTGACATCTGGGAAGTTATTGAGAATGAGATCACAAAGCTTGAAATACATTTCAATAACGTAACATTGCGAATGTTGTCAACCAAATAGTTGTGCGTTCAAGATTTTCATCCTTGTGACTTGTTTTACATATTGGCTAATGATTTTGGAAATAAAAACAGACTAATTACTTGTATCGAAATTTGCTTTAATTAAATCATTGGTTCCATCAAGCTATTAAGGGTGTGGATTATTACTCGAAGCTACCAGGATATAGTTTGCTCCTGTTATTATTGTATTCGAATAGAATCGGCCCAGAAGTTGAAGTCCAATAATTAAAAAGGCTAGCCCATATACTGGAAGTCTGTATATTTAGCCCAAGTCCATCTGCACCTAGCCACCTATTAAACATCACCTAAGTTTGATTTACAAGCGCATTACTGCTACACTGCTACTAATCCCGAAGGTAACTTCTTTGTCTATGCGCTTAAGCGTAAATGCCTATGGATTAATAAAGAGGGCTTTTAAACCCTCTTGAGCTAATTAGAAACTCAAAAACTCTAGTGAAATACAGCATTTTATATGTTCGAGTGAACGGTATTCTAAATGGAAAGAAATATAAAGAACGTGGACATTGTTCTTGGTTGCATGGATTACCACTTCAAGGTGCGACCCACACATATTTCCAAGACGGGCTATAGGAAAAGGAAATGAATGATTGGTTCATACTTTAGAGAAAAAAAATAGTAATAATAATAATAAAATAAATAAATAAATAAATCATGTTTGTAAGTTGAAAGAAAAGGAAAATAAAATAAGTTGTTGAATTACTCCGTATATGTATAACTTTAGTCGTTAGTGACAAGTCTTTTAAAAATGTTATATTAGTATTTACACATAATATATTTAAGTTCTCTTTTCCTTTCTTAAAAAAATAAATAAAAATATTTCCTTCTTCTTCTCCAATTCCTTTTCTTTTTATAAAAGAAAATCAAGAACATAAAAAACATTATTTTTCTTTCCTTTTACCTTAAATCTTAACTTAAGAACACAATGATATGGATGATATTGAAAAATATTAACACTCTTATTTTTTTAAACATAAATATTAACACTCTAATGAGTAACCACATGCATTTGTAGATCATAAAATGCTTGATTCCGAGTGCCTATCGAGCCTATCAATAAAATGCTTGTTCAAAAGAAAAGTGCCTATCGAGCCCATCACTAAAAGCATTAATTCCGAATTTCATCACTGAAATTGAGCTAACTTTTTGCAAAACATGTAAATTCGGAAGTGAGTAACATGATGATATAAAAGTCGTTAACATTAGGTATAAAGAAAGGCGAGCATACGGGAGTACACAATGGTAACTGTCAAATTTCACACAGAAACTTAAAGAACTATTAAGATTTTACTCTTTCATTGGATTCTCATCTTTCTCCTTGCTCAATATTTTAGACAAAATATGGTGCCTACAATACTCAGAAGTATAGATGGACTTAAGCACATGTCACATTTTGTATAAAACTAAAGTAAAGATTGAGAGTGCTCGTTTGGCATCAACATGTGAATTCCTTATCCTACTATATATGTACATCTGTTTGGGCCTTACTTTTGTAATTTCCTTGGCTCATTTTAATCCATAGATCACTATAGATGTTGACGCCAAATGAGCACTCCCAAAATATATTCGATTCAGTCTCTTTCCCTTGCACAAGATGTGACATGAGCTCATTAAGAGTCTATCCCCATGATGTGCTCCTTTATGTTCCTCTTTTCTTTATACATTGTAGCGAGTTTCGTCAATGTGTTACTCTTACATGCTTCCGAATCATTCTTGGCAAAAAGTTGCTCAATCACAGTGAGGAAATTATTGGCATTAGTGCTCTGAGTGATAAGAGCCTTGAAATAAAGCGCTTCATGATCATCAAATACATGCAATTAGAGGGTCCTATTTTTCATTTTTTTTGCATATGGTTTGGGTTGTCCATAGTGGAAATGGGTCGCTCAATCCCAAGTACATGGTCTGAGTTTATGCAACCAAGAACAATTTTCAGGTTCATGCAACTGAGAACAATTTCCACGTTGTTTTTCACATGGCATGGTCACATTAAACTATTAATAGCCTATTGGGCTTTTCAGCATATCAATTCATACTAGGTCGACCCAATCCAAGCTATTTTGAACCCCAAAAAAAATTACTACTGTACTATTTATTTTGGCCTTAACCAAGTTAGCAAACTGCTAATTGCCACATATAGTAAATTGCCTATGGCTTCCTTGTCGATGTTTATTTTTTTTTGGCATAATCTGGTTTTCTAAAGCCTCAAGTCTTACTACATTCAGTCCATTAGACCATTCAGCATACAAGGGTGCAGTGGCGGACGGACTCGAGACCAGGAGTCACCAGGTTCATTTTTATAAAAAGTATCAAAACTTATAACCCCAAAATTAAAGATCATGTTCATTTTAGAAAAATTGGTATATTTGACATAATTTACAATATGCAATAAAAACCCATGGGGTTCCCGGGAACCCCTCTTGGTACGCCCATGCAAGGGTGAGTTGTTGCCTTTTAATTCTATTAACTAATTTAAATGTATGACAAAGTCAAGGTATGTTAGTCACAACCCTCCAAAAGTGGATTCAAAAAGACTTATTCTTTGCCAAGAAAAACACACATCTATATAATATACCTACATGAAAAGGTCCTCGCATCATACTATTCTAACTAAGCTAATAAAAATGTTGAACGATTAATTAATAACTACTTGGTCTTACCACTCTCCATATTAAGCTTTTTTTTTTTTTTTTTTTTTTTTTTTTTTTTTTTTTTTTTGTCGTTTCCTTTGTTTCTTAGCAACTGTTGTTTGGAAATATCTCATGTAAACCAGGTCTTTGGGAAAAATCTCAAGATGCCACATTACCACAATACCACCTACACGCTTCTTACGCTTAGTCACTTTATAAAACATCGATCCTTCCAAAAATGTTTTGCAATTTTTCTTTTTGGCCACTGTTAGAAGGGTAATCTAGACATCTAACCAAATGTAAAGTTGTAAACCTAAACATTGCAATATCTATAATACCGCTTTAGAATATTAGACTGCAATTAAAATATATCTCAAGAATATTGAGAATCTATCTATTGATGTTGATTTCAACAGATAATCCAAGAAGAAGCTGACAATTTCCCAAGTATACCAAGTCAACACAGGTACCTTCCTACCTTAAAACTAATTACGTATAATTTAATATAAAATTGATATTCTTTCACTTACTTAAAATCGAAACTTAATGATTAACTTACGCTAAACTGCATATATCAGGCTTAGTGCAAATCCTAATCCTACATTTCAGCTGAATATTATCATGTTAGATCTCTTCTGCTGGTTACTAACGTTACAATTAGCGTTTAAGTATACCTAAATGCTAATTTGATAATGTAGATCATTTGCTCTAACTCTGACAATAATCTGCTTTGTCTATATCGCCTCAGTACAAGTAACCAATCATAATCAAGTTTCAAGATCGGCTTGCAGTATATGCTTGTACTACAGTTAATGGGAAGGTTACAAATCCTAGGCATTGAACGTGAAAGAATATGTTTAACTAGTAATAAAGGCGGTGAAAGAAACGTGAAAGAAAGCAAACAAATATTTAACCAGCTAATCAAGCTTTGACATGGCTCTTATAATTAAAAAAACTAAATATAAAATTAGTGAGGGAATAAAATTATTATAGGACTAACCAGGAAGGCCTGCAAACTCTCCAAATGGCAGCACCCGAAGACTCTTGTTTTCTTATCAATACTTCATTCTTCTTGTCATCTATCTCGATAGTACATAAAGAAAAAGACAAATTAAGTTGAAAATTCATTTATTAATAGATTTATGTATTCATGTAATCTAAAACTCCCTAACCATTTATCATGTATAGAAGAGAACAACACCATGGATGTAACTCTACCTCCTCCTCTCATGGCTTCTTCAGGCTTACTTCCAACTGGTTCTTTGTTAGAATCACTGATCCACATCTCTAATGAAGTAACAACGATAGAAAAGATTCCAGTTACGCAAACAAAAAATGTTTCGATAATGATAAGAAGGATTAAACTTCTTTCATCATTGTTTGAGGAGGTTCAAGAAACAAACACTCAACTTCCTCCTTCGTCCATCTTGTGCCTCACTGAGCTTTATTCGGTGATACGGAGGGTGAAAACATTGATACAAGCATGTCAAGAAGGTAGTTTTTTGTGGAACCTTGTTCGATCAGAAAGCATTTCAAATCAGTTCCATGTGATTGTGAAAGAAATGAGTAGAGCTTTAGATATCTTACCTCTGAGCTTGTTGAAGATAGCAGCAGACACAAGAGAGCAAGTTGAGCTTCTTCATAAACAAGTCAAACGAGTTGACTTGTTGGTCGATCCTAAAGAGATTCAAAGAAGAGATGAGCTTCTTCAAGAGATGATGGCCAGTAAAAGTAGCAAAAGTAAAGATATCATTGACTTTGAGAAACTCAAGGTGATTTTGACTCAAATTGGGTTGAAAACCCCACTCGATTATGAAGAAGAGATTTCGAAGCTCGAGGCTGAAGCAGAGAAGCAAGCAGGAACAGGGGGGCTTATCGTGGTATCCAACATCAATAATCTCATTTCGCTCGTTTCATTGTCGAAAAACATGGTTTTCAACAAAGAAGATCACAAAACATCTCAAGAAGGACCCGGTAAAAATTCCCAAAACCATCATTATCCATCATCTCAATCAATGATCATCAACATTCCAGACGAATACCGTTGCCCAATTTCACTCGATCTAATGAGGGACCCAGTAATAGTAGCATCCGGCCACACTTACGATCGGGTCTCAATTGCACAGTGGATTAACTCCGGGCACCATACTTGTCCCAAAAGTGGTCAGAGGCTAATCCACATGGCACTCATTCCAAACTATGCACTCAAAAGCTTAATCCACCAATTTTGCCAAGAAAACAACATACCATTAACTGATCCTGAAACATCAAGTTCCTCATCGTCTAATCTCGACAGATCCCCGAGTATGAAAAGAAAGCTACCTGAAAAGGCGGTCGATCACATTTCCGCTACAAAAGCTGCCATGGATGCTGTAAAACTGACAGCAGAATTCTTGGTAGGAAAATTAGCAATGGGTTCGATAGATATCCAAAGGCAAGCAGCTTATGAGTTGCGACTGCTTGCAAAAACTGGGATGGACAATAGGAGGATAATTTCAGAAGCGGGTGCAATTCCTTTTCTGGTAACGTTGCTTTCCTCACACGATCCAAGAATACAAGAGAATGCAATCACAGCGCTTTTAAACCTTTCAATATTTGACAACAACAAGGTGTTAATAGTGGCTGCAGGAGCAATAGACAGCATTGTAGATGTATTGGGTTCAGGTAAAACAATGGAGGCCAGGGAAAACGCAGCAGCAACAATATTCAGTTTATCGATAATTGATGATTATAAAGTGATTATCGGTAGTCGTCCAAAAGCAATTCCATCTTTAATAGGGCTGTTAAAAGATGGAACTGCAGCTGGGAAAAGAGATGCTGCAACGGCATTGTTTAATCTTGTAGTTTATGGTGTAAACAAAGTAAATGTTGTACTTTCAGGGGCGGTACCTCTTTTAATTGATTTGTTGATGGATGATAAGGCAGGAATTACTGATGATGCCTTGGCGGTGCTATCTCTGCTATTAGGGTGTTCTGAAGGACTTGAAGAAATAAGGAAGGGTAAAGTTTTGGTTCCAATTCTGATTGATCTTTTGAGATTCGGATCTCCAAAGGGAAAAGAAAACTCATTGACTTTATTATTGGGGCTATGTAAGGATAATGGTGGCGATGAAGTTGCTAGAAGATTATTAATGAATCCAAGGAGCATACCGTCTCTTCAAAGCCTGTCTGCTGATGGGTCTATGAAAGCTCAAAGAAAGGCTGATGCTCTGCTTAGATTGCTCAACAGATGCTGCTCACAGTCTCAGAATCCTGTTGAATGAAAACATAAGGCACAGAAAGATTGATTCATTGAAATTGAGTATTAAACATGTAAATTTGTGGAGATGACATAAATGAAAATGTTGGCGTAATTTGTTCATGCATTTTAACCCTCTTTGAATGCATAAGGTGTTGTACACTTCCTATTTGACTATTTTACTGAAGATCCCTATATGTAGATAAAACAGGTAGAGGTAACATATAATCATTCCTTGGAACAATACAAATATATATAAATTGTTAGTGTGATCTTTACAGGTAGTATTCGTTACAAGGACATAATGAGAGAATGAAGAATTGCCCAGCTAATAATTTTATATTGATATACCAATAACATGATTTACACATAATTTACAATAACTTACAAGAAAATATACCCGAGACCCTACTGGTCATACTAGGCTCATAGAGCATACTAGACGATTACAAGGATATAATGGGCGAAGGGGGTTTAACTTCTGTTGAACCGCGCAGGTGAAATGAGTCAGTTCTTCTGTGAACGATGATTCTCAAAAGGTAAACAATATCATTATGCCTCTATAACTCCACCATTTCCAATTGAATATGGTTGTCATTTAACATGTACTTCCAGAACCAGCTTCCATTATCCATAAATTCCTTTTTAATAGGATTTAATTGTATAGATAAACCTGAATTTCCAGATGTCACCATCATCTTGTAGCCATCTGGGACATCAAACACATGATTTCCCTGTATCAAGGATGAATACATGCAAGTATTTAGTCATGAAGATATTAATCAGATACTCGGTGCAAATCCATACGTTGAATAGAAGAGCATAAAAGGAGAATTATTTGATAACAAGGCAGTTTTGTGAAAATCTAACCTCAAGGTTAACATCTACAGCTTCAAATTCAGCATTTCCATGAAGTATGACTTTTAGTGCCTCAAACCGCTGAACATCATGTCTCCAATACAGATTTTTATCCGAACTCCAGTCTATTCCTTTATTTTGTATGTTTACATTCTCTAATTTGCACCGTGCACACCTACATGAATGAACGTCATGTTTCAGCAGAGAGTCTCATAGTGAAGAACTGAAGATCATTTTCTTTTACTTATTAGCCTATCACTAGTACCATATAGGCATATACTACCTGTAACCATACTGTAGTATTGATTCATGGTTTCGTTCGATCTGAGAGCCCATGACATTTTCAGCTATGACCATCAAACTCCCATCAAGCTGCGATCAAAAGAACACGCTCAGTAAAACGAAATAAATTGCTATGAATGTCTGAGTATTGGGTAAAGATCTTTGACCTGAACGTTTCTCCATAAGAATTCGGAAACCTCAATTTGTAATTCGGAACCTTTTGAAATTGAACCTCCGTAGAACTTGAAAAGAAAGAAAGACCTTGAAAAGTGAGAAATACTAAAGGGAAACATCAAGGCACCAAATCTGCTACGTTTTACAAGCGTTGAGAGGGAGCCCTTTAAGGCTTTAAATATTTAAAGGACTTTGTTCGTTTAAAATTGTAGAGGTGGCAATTTTTCGACAAATTTGTTAATTTTCAACAATTTTGAACTACAAGCGTTTTAGCTCAACCTACCCATTTTATAACCTTTAAAAAAGTTCTAAAATATGTTCTTAGTAACTAGTATAATCAGATGAGGCATGTTACAGAATTTATATATATCAGACATATATGAGGTTACCTTTTGTCTAGTGACTTCCCATAGAGGACCTAGAGCAGGATGAAGAAGGATGAGATATGGTGGTCCTGAATCAGCATACTTGTCATTACTTTCAATCTGCATAACAGAGATTCACTGATAAACGAAGTACCCAATACCCTCCAAACTCCAAAACTAAGGAAGTTTCTGATTATATAAATATCCATGTTAAGCAATAATGATAACAGAATAAATGTGAGCATATAGTACCTCAGGGAGCTTGATATCACAATATGAAAGAATATCATACGCGTTTCGTATTATGTCAAGTAGTGCACCTTCTGGAGTCTGCACATACATTGTTTAAAGTACGAAATCAGCAGGTTTCCACGATAGAAAGCAAATAGTGAAATATCCAACAATGTTTCATCACAACCAAATTCTCATCAAAATTTATATAGTACCTGATGCAGGGACATGTCAGTGGGCTTTCTTTTCTTCTTAGCCGATGATGTGACCTTCCTTCTGTGATTGTAGACAATGAAGGTATCTAACATTTCTGCAATCACATTATGTGGATAGATTTCTTTAATATAAGAGAATTTCAAAAATGGATAAAAAGATAACTATACAACACACAATAAATAGAAAATAAATTGCATTATACCTTCTACGCCTTCAGAACATCGAGAGGAAAAACTATTGACAAGATTATCAGCAATATTTTGCATTGTACATTCCAATCGCCCGCCTGAAACACTGCCAACAGAGAAGAAAGTCAGATCCAAATCCTACTATCTGAAGGAAATTTATCAATTTACAATAATGATTATTATATATACATGTAACAAACTTAACCTCTCGTAAATGCAGTTAAGAGCACAGAATTGTGGCAATGTTCATCAGTTACTAGCCACTTCTTGAATGACTTAGATTTTTGAGCATTGTAAGCAAATTTTGATAAAGATTTTAATTTCTCACAATCTTAGAAGGAACACAGATTTTACTTTTAAATACAATGTTTAAGTTTGGCCTTAGCAAATGTCTTCTTGTATATTATCAGTATCTATTGACACTAAATGTTATATGTAGCACCTTTAACCATGTGAACGGAATCTTAGGAGCCCACCATTTTTTTGGTCAAAATAAACGTAAGGGACTGAACAAGAATATAATGGCTAACTAAACACGCCAAAGCAAAACTAATAGGTCCATACAGTGGAACATGTAAAGAGAAAACGCACCCGTGTTGGAACCCAAAATGGTCCACAAAGCTGATCGATTTTTTCACATTCAGCACCATGCCTGGTAAGCTAGTCTCATCCTTACTTGATCCAATACGCTCTGCAGCATTCAAGTCCACGTACATAATATTTGTATTTGCTGGGAACTCTGTCTGCAAACTTAATAAATGACCATGGTTAACTGGAGAATATAGCAAAAGTCTTGTCTGATATAAACTTCTAGACAAAAACTAAGAAATTAAAATAAAACCTTTAAAGACAAACCATATAGGATTTCAATAACCAAACCATGTTACTATAGAAGAAAACAGTGATTGCGATTGGTGGTGATTTATGTATCACAGCAATAAGAGCAAACGTTAACATTCACATATTGAGCAGGACATTCATTTACTCGTAAAAACAATAAAATGGGGGAAAAAGGAAACAACGTAGAAAAACGTTGGCTGTGCCACAAAATGAAAAATAGTGTTAATCTATCAATTATCTTACTTGTCTTCTGTGAAATTAAATAAAAGGTTTCAAATGGTACCTATTAGAAGAATGAGATCCATCAGCAATTCCAAATTTGTCAAACTCGGTATACTCAATGCATGACACACCATATGCCCATGTCCCATCAGGCTTGCCTTTCTCAATTAAAACATTTATGCCTTCTGTAGCACCAGAGTTTCGTTTGCATGATGCGAAACCAAGCTTCTGAAAAAGATCAGGCAGAAATAAAAAAATTAGTTTGTTGACATCTTTGTTTTCTCAGTTTATTTTACCATATATTTCCGCATATTAAATTTGTGAGAAGGTATGGAATTATGTGAGTAGTAGGTACAATTTCAAATAGCTGTGAATGCCTGTCATAGCTGCATGAAATCATTGTAGTTTTAAATAAGCCATATGTACTTTAGACACATCCATAGCAAGAACATGCATCCCCCCATTCACAACCAAGTGCAAGTTGAGCTAGCAGTCAACTTCCACAAAATCCTCATCAGTCATTTAAATAATACCAGTTCTTCCTATGTTTAGCGTAAATGTTATATCTATATCTACCACTAGCTGAAAGGACAAGCTAACAATATACAAACAGATGCATGCGATTCTTCCATT